>BQNB010013591.1:4542-76835 GCA_026074375.1 Tanacetum coccineum
GGAACACAATGCACTGGACTAACCTATGGGCTGTCAGAGATCGGGTAAATCATACCGGCATCAAGAAGTTTTAGGACCTCCTTTTTTATTACCTCGTGAATTTTTGGGTTAACCCGTCTTTGAATTTGAACCGTAGGTTTGTAATCATCCTCCCTCAAGATTTTGTGTGTACACAAACGAGGGTCGATACCCTTGATATCGGTGATTTTCCAAGCAATGGCTCGTTTATGAGATTTGAGCACCTTTAAGAGAGCATCTTTTTCAACATCTTTTAAACCTTTTGCAATAATTACGGGTAATTTGTTGTTTTCTTCCAAGAAAGCATATTCTAAGTGAGACGGTAAATCTTTTAACTCTAATTCTGGAGGCTCTTCAATTGAAGATTTTGCCTCGGTTACTTCACTCTGTTTAAGGTCCATCGAAGGAAGTTGGAACGGGTCATTATTTAACAATTTTTCAATCAAACAAATATCTTCCTCCGGATTGTAATCGGCATGATCAATTTCCGGTGAAATAGAATCATCCTTAAGATAAGCTTCGATTTCTCCCAAAATGAATTCGGAAGTAAACGGCTTAGACGTCGGGGTGGGATTGCCACCCCAAGAATTAGGAAATCCTAGAAATTCCAGAGCATACTTCTCACAAACTGCATCAATGATGTCAATTCGGTTTACCGACTTGTCATTTGTAAAGGAGTATCTCGTGGTTTGATATAGATTAAAAGTAACGGCTTCGTTATCAACTCGAAGGGTTATTTCTTCTCCATAAACATCAATTAAAGCACGACCGGTCCTCAGAAAGGATCTCCCAAGTATGAGAGGTACTCGAGGATCGGCTTCGAAATCGATAACAACAAAGTCGGTAGGAAAATAAAATTTCCCAACTTTGACAAAAACATCTTCGGCGAGTCCTTTAGGATAAGTAATTGATCGGTCCGCTAACTCTAAAGTCATCCAAGTCTCCGATTAGTGGAAAGATCAGGCTGAGCAAGCTTTTTCCAAAGAAAGAGCCATAGATTTAACTCGACACCATATCGCTAAGGTCGTGGCATACATCCCATTATCGGAAATAACATGAATAAGAAACTTGCCGGGATCTGCCAAGCTTTTCGTGAAGCTTTTTGAGAAGCATTGCCGAGCAATGCTAGCTCAATGGTATTTAATCTAACTCAAGCCACTTATCCTTATACATGATCAAACTCTTAATCGTAGAGCAAATCTTGGCATCCAAAGTATAAGCATCCTCACCGCGAAACTAATGTTTCGAAGCGCAAATCTAGAAAGATTTGGGAAGATCTTCTCCATTTGATCGAAGCCTTATCACGAGACTTTTGATCATCACGTCGTGAAGGATATGAAATATTTTGGCTTAGGTTAGACTCTTTTCGAATATCGATTTCCGAATGGAGTGGGTTTAGGCAAAGTCTTAGTAACTCAGTTCCGGAATAGAAATGAGGATAACCGCAGGTGGAATTGAGCTGGTATACTATATCCTTGGAATTTTGTTTGCTCTTTATCCGTGTCTCCTCGGTTCCTCGTTCCACTACCTTTTTAGGTAGAAGGATAGTAGGAGCAATCTAGTCCCACAATGAGACAACACCACTTCGAGTAGTGATAGCTTTCATCTCACCCTTCGGGTTTGGGATTGTGTTACTCGGAAGAGTACCCGAAGTTGAGGCTTGGTTTTGAAACAATCCACAAATCATGTTTTGCAAATTATTTTGAAAAGTGGTTTGTTGATTCATCATGACGGCTTGTTGAGATTTTATCGTGTTTTGAATTTCATTCTAAGTGTCTCCTTCAACGAGTTGATTTGACTTGCAATGTTCTCAACAATCTGATCATTATTCCTCTTGTAACTTGAAAAATCATTTGAAATCTCTTGTTGAACTTGATTATTAGGCACTTGAAAAGGTTGGTTTTGAAATCCTTGGTTTTGAAAATTTGGAGCATGATTATTTTGATTTTGAAAACCTTGATTTCCATGAAAATTATTCCCCCGATTAAAATTATTCCCTTGAACATGATTCTGATTAAACCTATTTTGACCATTGTTTTGCACCGGAGCAAAACCTCCTGGTGGTGCCATTTGTTTACTATAACATTGTGTTTGGAGGGTTAACTTGATTGTAAGTACCCGTAGTCGCACAAACACTAGCCTGATTGTTATCGGTAGCCAGACAATTATACCAAGAATGGGCACCACCACAAGTAACACAAGATTCCTCAACCGCTTTAACCGGAGCGGGAGTGACAACTTTTTAGAAACAATCTCGACTAAGGTCGAAAGTTGATCTGCAAGCTTATCGATTCTCTCATCCGTTTTACTAGAAGTAGCATTCATCCTAGAAGCATTTGATCTATTACGTGAATAACGAACTTTTGATTTATTCTCAATTATGTTTAAAGCCTCTCTAGTCGTTTTACTCAAAAGATTTCCACCCGCCGCGACATTTAAGGAGTCTTGTTACATTTCGTAATTAAACCATGTAAAAGGTATCAACTTAAGTTAACTCCGTAAATCTGATGGTGGGCAAGCTCTAAGCAACTCCTTAAAATCGAATCCAAGCTTCACTAAAAGTTTCCTCAATTTTTTTTGTAAATCGAGAAAATTTCATTCTTTAAGTGAGTGTTTTTGAAGGAAGGGAAAAAAGTTGGTTAACGACTTGGTAACGAGACCTCAGAAAAGGGGGGGGGGGGGGGGGGGCAAGTAAAAATTGAATTTTGTGATTCTTTCCTCCGTACCAATTATTTTAGCGGCTCCCTCGAGCGAATATGAAACAATCATATAAGCTTAATCACATCGTTAGGCACATTCCTAAATCGTAAAGTCGAAGTAATCCTTTTGAAACTATTGATATGAGCATGAGGATTCTCATTCTCACGACCGTTAAACGGGTTAGCTTGAACCAACTGAAGCAAATTCGTCTTAATCTCAAAATGATCGGCATTGATTTCTGGTAAAACAATAGCTTCTCCGTACCCTTCCGTGGGGGCACGGAGTAGCTCCTCCATGGTACGTTCTGCCATTGGTGTAACAATAGTTCGAATCTCGGGTTCGACTATGTTAGAAACTTGTCTTCTCCGACGTCTTGGAATTGTGACGTTTGAATTATTAGGATAATTAGAACGTCTAGTGCGCATGCACTATTTAAAGGAAAATAGAAAAATAATAAGAAAAATATTTTTGGCTTTTTCAAAAGTTTATTCACAATCTAATTTTAACGGACAACGAGAAAGACAACTTGAACCAAATAATCAAACTTACTTCACGGTAGCTCTTAAAAATTTTACTTTTTAAGGTGAGCCGTATCTCGTAAGTGACACAAATGGTAAGTTTTTTAAATCTTAAATTCGAGTTGGGAACTTATTATGGATAATACCTCAATTGAAAGGTATTATAGTTGGTGTTCTTTACAACATTGTACACTTTTTAAATCGAAAGAGCAAATATTTTTGTATTTTTGTTTTTAATCTTCTACTTATACTAAAAAGAAAAGAAAATTATTTTTTACTTTTTATTTTTTAAAAAAAAAATTTGATTTTTTTAAAAGCGTAAGTTTTGAAAACGAAAGGTTCTCCAAAACACGATTAACAAACTTCAAACGAGAGAATCTTAATCACAATTCCCCGGCAACGGCGCCAAAAATTGATATAGCAATTCTGTATACGTAAAATATAAAATATCTAATATAATGGAAAATTACCAAATTACCCTTGAGGACAAAGGTAAAAAGAAAATCTTCACAAATATATATAGTATAATTACTAATATAAACCGGGAAGTGTGATTCCCGGGTCGTTATCCCCCAACGATTTGTGAAATTGAAACCACGTTTAATGTTCGGACAATGATTTGAATTGGAAACAAAAGTTGGTTTGATTATCTACTTTTTAAATATTAAAATAAGCAAATTATAACAATTAAGCACGAGGACAAATAACGGGAAACCAAATTTTAGCTAAAAACGCAAAACGGGACCCCTAAACGGAGGTCAAAAACCCTAAATTTCTAAAATAAACCTAACTTAAATTGTTATTTTTAAATGGACTCTATTTGACTAAAAAGTAAGTTTAAGAAAAACTAGAATAAAAACTGAGTTGAAATGAGCGTTAAAACACGAAAAACGAGAAAGGGAACGAATCCCGTTCTTTAAAAATCAAAATTTTGCAAATTAGACCCTACGAAAGCGAAACTAATTTTCCTATAAACTTAACGATAAAAGAAAATTTTTAAAAAAAAGTTTATATTTTTCTGATTTTTTTTTTATTTTTTATGATTTTTTAAAGTTTTTAATGAAAATAAATTATAAAAAATACTAAACTACTAAAAAATTCTAGAAAAAAAATACAAAAAGCTGAACAAATTAAGATCTAAGAAAAATTAAGCTGATATCACAATTATAGAATACAGCCATGAAATAAGCTATAAAGCTTCATAGGCTTAATGGGGCTAAATATGTAATAAAGAAGTTAAAAAATAAATTTTGTAAGTGTATTAACGAAAAAGGCCCCAAGGGCTGGTAGAGTGTGGTGTTAAAAGGGTTGAATTGGGTAGAGTCCCAGGGTTTCGAGCCTTGCCACCCGGGCTATCCCTAGTTCCCTTTTTTATTTAAAACATAAAGACAAAGTTGTTGATAAAGCATGAGCTTATAACTTAACAAAAGCACTTTTTTCTAAACTTAAAGAATAAGCTGAAACAGCTTATTTTTACAGCAACTTAATTTTAAGAAAAACTTAAAAAACTAACAGTTAGTTAGGGACTTAAGCCTATTAATCAATCATAAAACTTAAAAAAAACTAAACAAAACTAAACCAACACGTAAAGCTAAAAACAAAAAAAAAAACAGAGACAAAAGAGCTTATTGCTCAATAAGCTAATGAGCGACTCCAGCTATGGTTGAGTCAGTGCAGCCCCTACACAAGCTACTTTAAGCTTAATTTTAAACCTCAAAACTGAACCTTAAGCTAAAAAACTTTGCTAAACCTAAAAATAGACCTAGGATACTACTTATTCAACATCATAATAAAATCATAGTTGAAGCTTATTAAGCCCGTAGAAAAAAAAAAAAAAAAAAGCTATTTGAAAAGGACTGTTACAGTTTAACTACTTTTTGAAAAACATTGATAAAAAGAGAAAATAAGTTGCATTCAATGATTTAAGCTGAGAAATAAAAAACTAAGACTAGACTAAGCTATTATAGGCTGAAGCTAAACTAACTACCAAATTTGAGCTTATTTGAGCTTATTTTAAGCTAAAAACAGTCTAATGCCAAACACCCCTTTAATTTTTGAATTGCAACTTAAAAACTAAATCAGACCCTAATAAGCTATAAAAAGCAAAAATAGATTGATAACTAAACATATTTAAGATAAAAAAGCATGATCACCAAAAAATTAAGTATTAAAACAATTAAATAAGCTATGGATATTTTTTTTTTTTGTTTTTTAACCGTTTAAAGAAGAAAAACAACTAAAAAAGTTGAGTTTTAAGTAAAATTTTAACTAAATAAGCATCAACTAATATTATAAGCAACAGATAAGCTATTTCTAACAATCACAAGCTAAAAATAAGCATAATTAAGCAAATAAGCAGTAAAATAGTAATTGAGCAAAAAATTAAAAAGAGTAAGAGTACCTTTGTCCTTTGCTTAAACAAGGACTGGAATGCTCAAATGAGCTTATTCTACAAGCTCTAGCTTATTGTTAATAAGCCAGTATAAGTCCTATGAACTCTTCCCTTTCTAGTTCATCATCCAAAAGCTTCCAAGTCCAATTTAGCGAAAGGTACTTAAGCTGGTTTTAAGGTTTAAGTATGTTTAAAGCTTATTAGAGCTCAATTACAAGCTTAGAGACTTGTAAGAGCTTATGAGAGCTTGTTGTGAGCTTATGAAATAATAACATAACATTTGAAGAGGATTAAGAGCTTATAAGAGAAAACAGCTTATAAAACTTGAAATTTTGATTTTATTAATAACTAAGAGAGATTACAATGCTTTGGAATGAATTTACAAAGCTTAAAAGAAAATTTATATTTTTCACTAAAAATTATAAAAGAGTCATATTTAAACTAAAATTATGCAGGAAAATAAGATGAAGATTTGAGGAGTGGCTTGCTATTTATAGGGTCCAGGAGAAACTTCTAGGTCTGAGGTCTCTGCACATGCTCCTTTAAATCCTGGCCTCAATTATTAGTAATGATTGGATCATGATCTAGACCGTTGATCACATCAAGCTCACACGGATTTGCAGCCAGTGGCAAGACCGTGATGTGACACTAGGTGCTTCTATTGTGAGTGACCTGAGTGTAAAATTCCTTCCTCTTTTGCTTTCTTTTACTTTGTCTTCGTGTGTCACATCAAAGCTGGTTGGGACCAATGAGAACATTTTGATGAACGTTTTTACCCTGCCAACGTGTACTTTCACCCTTGAATTACCCAATCGTGTGGCCAATTTGTATTTGCCCTATGATATTAACCCTTGGTTAAACCTTGGAGACGATGAACAGTAACAACGAGAATTCCCGCGTAAATTCCTTTTATAAAAGGAAATATTTGACTTTTCCTTTATTACCCGGGGCGAAAAAAAGTTTGACTTTGGGCTTTTTATAAAAGGAATGCGCCATGGGATGGAATTGGGCCCGGGCTTGGAATTATTATAAGGAATTAATGGGTTTTAACTCTTTTAGTTATAAGAGTTAACACCGTTAAGGCTTTAAGGATTGTTTTTGTAATTTGGCTAACTTTGAGGGACTGGTTTGGTATTTTTGGGATTTTTGTCATTTAGTGTTGACCATGTTTGACTGAAGGTTGACTTGAGTTGACCATTGACCTTTTATATAGCATTTTCCCGGCTCTTTGCGTGCTCTTCCATTCCCGTGTTCATGTTTGCCCGGTTTTAACCATTTTTTAAAGATTTTTGCAATATCCGCACCTACACAATCACAAAGACAAAACAAGCAATATTCAAGCATTTAAAGCACAATTTTGTCTTTTTAGGGCCATTTTTGATATAAAACGGATATGTGTTTTCACACATATCACCTACCATCAAATTATCCTAAGTGATCTATGGTATTAAGAATGGTAACAGGACACCCAAATGGTTTCATAAAACTTAAAGTTGGGTTTCTACCATGAAAAAGTTCATAGGGGTGTTGTTATGAGGCTTAACTACTAAACACTCTATAATGCACATAGCAACAGTATTAAACTGCATTTTTTGCCAAAAAGTAGTTTGCAACTTAGAATCAGCTAAGCGTAGTCCTTGCAGCCTAATTAGTGTCCTATTTCTCGTCTAAGCAACTCTATTTTTTTAAGGATTTTCTAACTACACTATATTGTCTCAAATACCCTAAATCTCAAAAACTGATTCATCTCTTATTTTTTGAACTCGACTCATTATCAACATCCAATCACCTTTAACCTTGTGATCTACTAGGATTCTTCTATCCCAAATATAAAGGGACTTGAAGTATGCCACTAAGTCCTCATCTTTAGTAAGCTAAAAGAAAACCATGTAAACCTACTGAAATCACAGCTATGACAACTATTAGGCTAATAACATTTTTTCACAAGACTTTTTATAAATGTTGGACCAAACAAGTCCATATGTTAAGAAATATAAAGGAAGACTGATTGAGTTCTCTATTTTGGACTTACAAGAGGCTCTGTGCTGCTTTCCCTTTTGACAAGCAACACGGTTTTGATCATTTTCAAAACTTTAGAAGGTTAAACTCTTACAATATTTCCCTTACCAATTTGTTTAAGGTTTAAATTATTTAAGTGTACCTAGCATCTATGCCCAATAGTTTAGATTCATTAGATGTGCCTTTTGTAAAAAGGCAAGTTAAAACCTCTTTTAGAAACTATACAATTTAAATCAACGACTATACATATTGTGTCTTTCTATGAACTCTAAGTAAAACTTGACTTTCATCAATTTAACTTAAAATTTGGAGAAATAACCAATACATTCAGTAATGTATTAAAAAGAACACTATTCTTTTTTCAAACAATTGTGAGACACTAAAAGATTAAACTTTTAACTCTTCAAAAAATACACATTTTCAAAATCTAGGATTACTATTTTAAAGAATCCTTTTTCCTGTGATTTTCCCTCCCTTAGGGTTACCTCAAAAGCAACATATACTCCCATCTATCACATCATAGACTGAAAATAGGACATGTTCCCTGTCATGTTCTTGAGCATGCCACTATCAATCCCTCCATGATCTTGTAAATCATTTGTGGATTGCCCCTGCACATTAGATAAGAAAATTAGTTTCTTTTGGAGACCCAAGCCATCACTGACTTGGATCTTCCATGTGCATCAATATAATCAAACTTATTTAGGGTGATTGATGCACTGTTGTGTTTAGAAATATGGTCTAAAACTTTAGTCTTTGGTTACCAAACCCAAAAGTTGAGCTTAACACATAACATTATTTCCCTTAACAGCCATTAACTACTAGCTTTTGGCCTAGCAGCCATTACACAACTACTTGCTTTTGGCCTAGTAGTATTAACATTTTTATCCTTAACAGTATTAAACCTCTGATTAAAATTACTGTTTTTAAATGCTGCATCCTTGTGAATGGGCCTATTAACAGTTGAATATGCTTTTTAGAATGATATGACATTGGTCTAGCAGTATTCACTGTTGTTTTTGTGTGAGCATCATTAACTTGTCTAGCAGTATTAACTGATACTAAGCTAGACTTCATTAGTACTACTCTTGGAACCATGTTCTTTTTAGCACAGGGGTGCAGTCCTTATTTAAGGCAAAGTTTTGAATGATTTCACCCATTTGATCATAGTTTCAAATAGGTTTTTAACCATCCCTTTGTTTTTGAAACTGTTTATGATGGTAATTGCAATCAACCTGCAAATGATCAAAACTTCGACACACACATAACAGGCCTTATTAAACATCTCAAAATTGCTTCCTAATCTTTGAGACATCATATTGTTCCAATTTCTTTAATTACGTCTTGGACTGTGAGTGTTTTGCCTATGTTTCTAAACTTGTTTAATAGTTTTCCTAGCGGTTTTCTCTTGTTGCTTAGGTTTAACAAACTCTATCTTAGAAATACTAGGCTTAACTGTTTTCTTCTCAGTTTTAGTTTGAGACACATTTTCTTCCTTACTATCTGACACCCAATCTTTAATAATTAGAGAATCATCAGACTTCCTAACTACCTTAGACACTTCTTCATCAAACTTTTTGTTCTCAATTACAGGCTTATTAACAAACTCATCTAAACCAGTAAAAGACAAGTCAGGTGTTGGAGGCATGAAGTTTCCTGTGTAGGGAGGTGGAACTGCATTATAGCCTAAGCCTTTCTTGCAGTTGTCAACAATCTGACTTTCTATGAGTTTGTTTAAGCTTTTAGATGCATTTTTAAATTTGTCTACATTAAATTGAATTCCATCTTTTTCTTTTTGAGCTATTCTAGTTTCTTCTTGAGCTCTCTGTAGCTATATCTTTACATTCAATTTCAAATTTTAAGAACCATTATATCTTGTGATAAATAGACTTATTTGCTTAATAAACTTCAAGTTTATATCTTCACTGACCTAATCCTGACTTATATAATTAAATACATTACTTAGATTTCTTAAAATCTTTATGTAGTTGATCATATTGAGATTTAAGTGTTTCAATAGTTTTTAAACAAGATTTTGAACAATTTGAATTTTTAGATACCTCTAAGTCAGAACTTGAAGATGAGTAAGCCATAAGTGAATAATTAGGTCATTCCTCTGCCTAATCACTCCAGTCATACCCACCAAGACCATCACATGACACCAAAGCTGTGGAAGTGGATGTTTCCACAGGCACAGTCCTTCTTGTGCTTTCCTTGTTCTTGTAGTCTTGATTTCTTGGAGCTCTGCATTCTTTAGCAAAATGTCCCTTCTTGTGGCAGTTGTAGCACTCCACTTTGGACTTATCAAAGCCAACAGACTTATTGGCCATTGATAAGTTAGCCTTACTATCAATGGCAATAAGTCTGTTGACTTTGATAAGTCCAAAGTGAAGTGCAACAACTGCCACAAAAAGGGACATTTTGCTAAAGAATGCAAAGCTCTAAGAAATCAAGACTACAAGAACAAGGAAAGCACAAGAAGGACTGTGCCTGTGGAAACATCCACTTCCATAACTTTGGTGTCATGTGATGGTCTTGGTGGGTATGACTGGAGTGATTAGGCAGAGGAATGACCTAATTATTCACTTATGGCTTACTCATCTTCAAGTTCTGACTTAGAGGTATTTAAAAATTCAAATTGTTCAAAATCTTGTTTAAAAACTATTGAAACACTTAAATCTTAATATAATCAACTACATAAATATTTTAAGAAATCTAAGTTAATGGTTTTAGCTTATAAGTCAGGATTAGAGTCAGTAGAAGATAAACTTGAAGTTTATAAGGCAAATAAGTCTATTTATTCACAAGATATAAAGGTCTTAAAATTTGAAATTGAATGTAAAGATATAGCTACAGAGAGCTCAAGAAGAAACTAGAAATAGCTCAAAAAGAAAAAGATGGAATTCAATTTAATGTAGACAAATTTGAAAATGCATCTAAAAGCTTAAACAAACTCATAGAAAGTCAGATTGTTGACAACTGCAAGAAAGGCTTAGGCTATAATGCAGTTCCACCTCCCTACACAGGAAACTTCATGCCTCCAACACCTGACTTGTCTTTTACTGGTTTAATATAGTTTTGTTATAATAAGCCTATAATTGAGAACAGAAAGTCTGATGAAGAAGTGTCTAAGGTAGTTAGGAAGTCTAATGATTCTCTAATTATTGAAGATTGGGTGTCAGATAGTAAGGAAGAAAATGTGTCTCAACTAAAACTAGAATAAAACATAAGCTATAATTTCTAAGATAGCGATTGTTAAACCTAAGCAACAGGGGAGGAAACCCTAGAAAACTATTAAACAAGTTAGAAACAGAGGCAAAACACCACAGTCCAAGACGTAATTAAAGAAATTGGAACAATATGATGTCTCAAAGATTAGGAAGCAATTTTGAGATGTTTAATAAGGCCTGCTATGTGTGTGTCGAAGTTTTGATCATTTGCAGGTTGATTGCAATTACCGTCATAAACTGTTTCAAAAACAAAGGATGGTAAAACCTATTTGAAACAATGCTCAAAGGGTGAATCATCAAAACTTTGCTAAAAAGACTCACCCCTGTGCTAAAAAGAACATGGTTCCAAGAGTAGTACTAATGAAGTCTAGCATAGTATCAGTTAATACTGCTAGACAAGATTTTATTTTTTTTTTTTTTTTTTTTTTTTTTTTTTTTTAAATGAGCTCACACAAAAACAACAGTGAATACTGCTAGACCAATGTCATATCATTCTAAAAAAGCATATTCAACTGTTAATAGGCCCATTCACAAGGATGCAACATTTAAAAACAGTAATTTTAATCAGAGGTTTAATACTGTTAAGGATAAAAATGTTAATACTACTAGGCCAAAAGCAGTAGTTAATGCTGCTAGGCCAAAAGCAGTAGTTAATGCTGTTAAGGGAAATAATGTTATGTTGTTAAGGCCTCAACTTTTTAGGTTTGGAAACCAAAGACTAAAGTTTTAGACCATATTTCTAAACACAACAGTGCATCAATCACCCTAAATAAGTTTGATTATATTGATGCACATGGAAGACCAAGTTTTCACCCCCCCCAAGTGGGGGGGAAAATTGGGCCCCTTGGGGTCTCCAAAAGAGCACTAATTTTCTTATCTAAATGTGCAGGGCAATCCCAAATGGATTTACAAGATCATGGATTGATTGATAGTGGATGCTCAAGGAACATGACAGGGAACATGTCCTATCTTACAGACTATGAAGAGATAGATGGAGGATATGTTGCTTTTGGAGGTAACCCTAAAGGAGGGAAAATCACAGGAAAAGGTACCATTAAAACTAGTAATCTAGATTTTGAAAATGTGTATTTTGTGAGAAGTTTAAAGTTAATCTCTTTAGTGTCTCCAAATGTTTGATAAAAAGTAATAGTGTTCTTTTTAATACCATTGATGTATTGTTTTATCTCCAATTTTAAGTTAATTGATGAAAGTCAATTTTTACTTATAGGTTCATAGAAAGAACAATATGTATAGTGTTGATTTAAATAATATAGTTTCTAAAAGAGGTTTAACTTGCCTTTTTACAAAAGCCACATCTAATGAATCTAAACTTTGGCATAGAAGGCTAGGTCACTTAAATTTTAAAACCATAAACAAATTGGTTAAGGGAAATCTTGTAAGAGGTTTACCTTCTAAACGTTTTGAAAATGATCAAAACCGTGTTGCTTGTCAAAAGGGAAAGCAGCACAGAGCCTCTTGTAAGTCCAAAATAGAGAACTCAATCAGTCTTCCTTTATATTTCTTACATATGGACTTGTTTGGTCCAACATTTATAAAAAGTCTTGTGAAGAAAATGTATTGCCTAGTTGTCATAGCTGATTTCAGTAGGTTTACATGGGTTTTCTTTCTAGCTACTAAAGATGAGACTAGTGGCATTCTTAAGTCCTTTATATTTGGGATAGAGAATCTAGTAGATCACAAGGTTAAGGTGATTGGATGTGATAATGAGACCGAGTTCAAAAATAAAGAGATGAATCAGTTTTGTGAGATGAAGGGTATTTTGAGACAATATAGTGTAGTTAGAACTCCTTAAAAAAATAGAGTTGCTTAGAGGAGAAATAGGACACTAATTAAGGCTGCTAGGACTACGCTAGCTGATTCTAAGTTGCCAACTACTTTTTGGGCAAAAGCAGTTAATACTGCTTGCTATGTGCAAAATAGAGTGTTAGTAGTTAAGCCTCATAACAACACCCCTATGAACTTTTTCATGGTAGAAACCCAACTTTAAGTTTTATGAAACCATTTGGGTGTCCTGTTACCATTCTTAATACCATAGATCACTTAGGATAATTTGATGGTAGTTGATATGTGTGAAAACACATATCCGTTTTATATCAAAAATGGCCCTAAAAAGACAAAATTGTGCTTAAAATGCTTGAATATTGCTTGTTTTGTCTTTGTGATTGTGTAGGTGCGGATATTACAAAAATCCCAAGAAAACGGTTAAAAACGGGCAAACACGAACACGGGAACAGAAGAGCACGCAAAGAGCCGGGAAAATGCTATATAAAAGGTCAATGGTCAACTCAAGTCAACCTTCAGTCAAACATGGTCAACACGAAATGACAAAAAATCCTAAAAATACCAAACCAGTCCCTCAAAGTTAGCCAAATTACAAAAACAATCCTTAAAGCCTTAACGGTGTTAAAAAAGGGTCTAAACCTAACCTAGATAAGCTTAGAAGGTGAAAAGCTAAAACTGAATAAGCTGTAAAAAGCTTAAGTGACAGAAACTAAAAGTTGCTTTAAAAAGGCTAAAAGCTTAACTGTGGCATTTAAATAAGCAAAGAAAATGAGAAATAAGCACTCAAAACTAACTACTCTACTAAAATAAGCTGCTAGGAGTCAATTGAGCTTATTAAATAAGCCTAATAAGCCAAGAAATGAAATATAAGCAGTCCCTATACTAACTAGGCTAAAACAGTGAAAAGGCTAAATTGAGCTTAAAAATAAGCTCTCTAAAAAGCTTTTTAAAGGCTGAAACTGAAGGGGCTTATATAAGAGCTTATAGGCTCTCAAAATAAGCCAAGAAATTGGGCTTAAGTACACTACAAGCTTAGGAAAAGGAAGCTTAAAGTCTCCCCTTTGCACCAGGGGAGATTAAAGCTAAAATCAAGGGGCTTATTTGAAAGCTTATTTAAAGCTGTCAAATAAGCTCAAAATAAGAAAATAAGCTTAAACAGCTTATGTACCCTAGCAAATGGATTTGTGCACCAATTTTTGACTTTTAAAAACCATAAAAACCTGCTGATATTTAAGATTGAAAATGGCTTTTAGATAAAAAATGACACTTAAAAAAAACTTCTTGACAGCTTTGACTTATCAAAGTCAAATAACCCAAGGCTTGTTACAGCTTGTTTTACACACACAAAACACACACTTTTTGAACTTAAAACTCAAGGTTCCAAGTGCTTATCTAAATAAGCACTTGTAGCTTTTTCAAAATCCCACAGTTAAAGAATTGACTTAGAAAAACTTTGAAAATCAACTTTCAAACTTAAAAACTTTTAAAACAGCTTCTAACCAGCTTAATTCTTAAGCTAAAACTAGCTTGAGTACCACAACCCATTCACAAAGCCATTTTGACCCGTTTTTAGAGTTGACCCAAACACTCCTTTAATTTTTGAAAGTGGTTTAAAAACTTACACAAACTAAATTTCACTGAAATTTTAAATAGACCAATATTACTTAAGCTATTTAGGACAATAAAAAGATAAAAAGCAAAGCAAATAAGCACTTTAAATGACAATAATCTAGTGACAGTACAAGCTTATTTTTGGCAGTTTTAGACAACTTGAATGAAAATGAAGTAAAGAGCATTAAAAACATACTTAGACATTAAGTAACACTAATAAGCATAAAAAGACATTAATAAGCTGAAAAATAAGCTAAATAAGCTGTGCTACAGTAATAAGCAAAATTTGAAAGAAATTGTACCTTTGATCCTTTGCTAAAAAGGATTTTTGGAGACCTAATTAAGCTCTAAATTTCCTACCCTCAGCTTATAATTAAGCTCAAACTAAACATAAAACCCAATAAGCCATCCACATTTGCTTATTCATCCATGCTTGATTCAACAGTACCCTTGCTTCTTTTCTTTTAAATTTCTTAAAGTTTTTCTAAAAACAGGTTATAACAATAGCTTATATCAAGAGCTTAAAAGAATTTTTTAGAAAGCACTTGAAATTTAGAACACAAGTAAAAAACTTAACTGAATTTCATTAAAATCAAAGTACAAGTACAATAGCTGAAAAAACACTTAACTTAAAAACTACACTTGAACTAAAAACTACTTTGTAAAAACTAACTTTTACTACTTCCTAGCCACAATGGCTTTACATTCATTTATATAGGAAAAAAAACGACTAGGTCTTCTTCTTTTGTCTTCTTGCCTTTGTGCTTCTTTGTAGACACAATTGTGAAGTGTGTTTGTTGTGGGAGTGCAAAGTAACAATGATCCTGGCCCTTCAAATTCCTTGGGTTTCCTTAGAAGCCATCCGAGCCGTCGAGTCATGCTTGGGGAGTTGTGGGATTGCCAACTTGGCAATCTTACAGCTGGGGTGAGTTTAGTGGAGGGGGACGATGATGTTTAACCATGGTGGAATTGGGGTTATGGGATAAAAGAGGGCAAAGAGACCCGTGAGTTGTGTTGGGGGGAAAAAATGGGCGGGAAAATTTGTTTATGAAAAGGAAAGGGTGACAGGGAAAGGATTGGGAGATTAACACAATTCGTCCCTCAAGGTGGTAAGTTTGATTGCATCCATGGTCCTTGTGTTTAAAACCTTTTGGGGACTTGGCAATTTCAGTCCCCAAGGGTTATAACATCACTTGCACCGTACGTCCTTGGTTGTTATAACTTAGTAGCTTTGACAGTTTTGGCCCTTGGAGTATATCTTTCCCATATTGGCAGTTTGGACCCTTGTAGTTGGTTTTCTCTTTTTCTTCTTTTAAAATAAGTTTAGGGTTTTAGCAATTTTAACCCTCAAACTTATTTTTCTTCACATGTTGACTTGGGTTTGTCGGGGTTGACTTGGGTTGACTTTTTCAGGCTTGGGCTTGACTGGACTTTGTCTTTTTCACGCTTTTCCACTCCGTGTCCGGTTTTGTCGTTTTGGCTTCGTTTTTCGTCCTTTTCTTAAATATCTGTTCCTGCACAATACATTTAGCAAAACAAGCATATATTTTTTTAAAGAACGAGATTCATTCTCGTTCTCGTTTTTCGTGTTTTAACGCTCATTTCAACTCCGTTTTTGTTCTAGTTTTATTTAAACTTACTTTTTAGTCAAATAGAGTCCATTTAAAAAGAAAAATTTAAGTTAGGTTTATTTTTAGAAATTTAGGGTTTTTAACCTCCGTTTAGGGGTCTCGTTTTGTGTTTTTAGTTAAAATTTGGTTTCCCGTTATTTGTCTTCGTGCTTAATTGTTATAATTTATTTATTTTAATTTTTAAAAGTAGATAATCAAATCAATCTTTATCTTCAATTCAAATCATTGTCCAAACATCAAACGTGATTTCAATTTCACAAATCGTTGGGGGATAACGACCCGGGAATCATACTTCCCAGTTTATATACGTATTATATTATATATATTTGTGAAGATTTTCCTATTTACCTTTGTCCTCCAGGGTAATTTGGTAATTTTCCATAATATTATATATTTTATTATTACGTATATATACATTCTACAGAATCAGATATGATGAACATTTCAAGACTTTTAGGTTCTATGTTATTGAACCTAATGAATCGGTTTCAATTAACTCTATAATTGAATCAAGAGATGCTATCTTTGAAGAGAATAGATTCTCATCAGTCTCTAGACCAAGTCGGAGGTCCTTGGTAAATGAAAATGAAGACTCTGGTGGTTCAGTGGTCCCTGAAAAGGTCACTGATGAGGTTGTTTAACAACCTGAGCCCGAGCTTAGAAAAAGCAAAAGGCATAGGACTCCAAAAGATTTTGGACCTGAATTTTAATTATACTCCAAGAGAAGACTTCTTTTTGAAAAATTTAAGTATAAATTTAAACTAAGACTAAATTATTTGCTATTAACTATATAAAATTTGTTGATTTAAGTTTAATCTCCAAAAATAGCACGTATGATTAGTCCGGTTAAGAGCTTATGGGAGAAAAGCCACAAATTACATACATGAGCTCTTAAGATTTCCAACTAATCCTTGTTTAGCATCCCACTCATAATCAACTCTATCATTTTTCGTTCTTCACGAATTTTTGCGAATTTTCAAGAACGCTTAGCCTAAACGTTAAGGAACAAGCTAGAGCTCAACACGCTCGATCGAGTCAAAATTTATTCTCATTCTACCCAGCAGGAAAGTCAAAATTGTAACAAAACATTTATTTTATTTTTGAAATTTTTAATTATTTTTTTTGAATTTTTGGTGGTAAAAACGGGATTACGCGAAAATAACTGCAGCAGGCACAATTAAATAGATAGAGCCCCCTATACTAGAATTAAACATTGTCCTCAATGTTTTAAGAACGGTCTCTACGTAAATCCTAAGCCGTTTATTAAGTATGCTTAAAGATAAACGTTAGTCGATTAGATTAGGATATTAGATTTCCCAAATGAAGCTGAGGATTTGAAGCTCGAGTGATCGAAGGACAAAACCGCGAGCACGAGAGGCTTCAAAAATCTGGGACAATCCTGGACAATCACAAAAACACAAGCAAACGAGAATGGAAAGAGGCACACCTCTCACAACAAAAAACACTTATTCATTACTACATAATATAACTACGGATAAGCATGGGGTGCCTCCCACGAAGCGCTTGTTTAGGGTCACTAAGCTTGACCCAATCCCCGAATTCATTTATCCTTGGGGAAGGTTTAGAGATCCGGGACAACCAATTTTGGTACGTCCCCTCCAAAGTAGTGCTTAATTCGATGACCGTTCACCTTGAAATTTGGCCCGAAGTTTTGGGATAACTCAACGGTGCCATATGGAAAGACTTGGGTAATGGTGAACGGTCCGGACCAACGGGATTTTAACTTGCCCGAGAACATCTTCAATCTAGAGTTAAAGAGGAGGACTTGATCACCGACGTTAAAAACGCGATTTTTGATCTTTGAGTTATGGATCCTATTTGTTTTCTCTTTATAGATCAAAGAGTTCTCATAGGCATGATCACAAAGTTCATTTAGTTTATTGAGTTGAACTTTTCGGTGATCACTCGCGGTCTCAAGGCCAAAGTTTGCATGCTTTAAGGCCCAGTAGGCTTTGTGCTCGAGCTTGATCGGTAGATGACATGCCTTTCCGTGCACTAGCTTGTATGGGGTACACTCGATGGGTGTTTTGTAAGCGGTACGGAAGGCCCAAAGTGCATCATCTAGTTTATCCGACCAAGATGCATGGTTCTCGCCCACGGTCCTTTTAGGAATTCGTTTCAAGCCACGATTAAATACCTCAACCTGCCCACTTATTTGTGGGTGATACGCGGTGGAGAGACGGTGAGTAACTCCGTATTTAAGCATGACCTTTGCAAACTGGTCATTGCAAAAATGGGTTACGCGATCACTTATGATATCACGAGGAGCACCGAATCGGGCGAAGAGAGATTTAAGAAATTTGCAAACAACTCGGGCGTCGTTGGTGGGGAGTGCTTTTGCTTCAACCCATTTTGACAAATAGTCGACGGGCACAAGTATGTATTTGTTCCCTCGTGAAGACGGGAACGGCCCCATGAAATCGATGCCCTGCACGTCAAATATTTCGCAAACTTGGTTGGAATTTTGAGGCATTTCATCACGTTGCAAAAATTTTCCTTGACGCTGACAAGTGTCACATTGGGTGACCAAGTCATGGGCATCTTTATAAATCGTGGGCCAATAAAATCCTGAGTCAAAAACCTTTTTGGCGGTGTAGTTAGCACCGTAATGTCCCTAGGTGGGTCCACTATGGCAAGCTGTGAGGATGTCAACAGCTTCTTGGCCAGCAACATACCGCCAGATCATTTGATCCGCACATATTTTGAACAGATAGGGGTCATCCCAAAAGTAGTGTTTAACATCCTTGAAAAACTTGTTCTTTTGTTGGGACGACATCCCTTTAACAATGAAATTCCTCGCGTGGTAATTTGCATAATCGATAAACCACGGGGTACTTGAGTCACCACGAAAAGTCACCATATTAAGTGTCTCGAGAGGAAACTTTTCGTTTACCTCCTTTGGGTCGATCACATTTTCATAAGGATTTTCTAATCGGGAAAGATGATCGGCCCCGAGATTCTCGGCTCCTTTTGTGTCAATTACTTTGAATGTGAACTCTTGAAGGAGGAGAACCCACCGGAGCAATCTCGCCTTGGAATCTTTTTTAGCAAAGAGATATTTTAGGGCGGAGTGATCTGTATACACTAAGCTTTTGTTCAAGATGAGGTAAGATCGGAATTTTTCAAAGGCATACACCAGGGCTAACATTTCTTTCTCCGTCGTGGTGTAATGCAATTCCACCTCGTTCATTGTTTTACTAGCATAGTGTATAGGCCTAAATTGTTTTTCATGACGTTGCCCCAAGACTGTACCTATGGCAAAGTCGCTTGCATCACACATAAGCTCAAAGGGTAGATCCTAGTCCAGGGCAATCAATATTGGAGCTTCGGTAAGTTTTTTCTTTAACGTTTCAAAAGCTTGAATACATTCATTGGAAAATATGTACGGAGTATTATTCTAAAGAAGATGAGTCATCGGTCGGGAAATTTTGGAAAAATCCTTAATGAATCGTCGGTAGAAACCGGCATGACCGAGAAAACTCCGAACACCCTTTACGGTGGTGGGATAAGGTAACTTAGCAATCACATCGACTTTGGCTTTGTCAACCTCAATCCCGTTTTTTGAAATCTTATGGCCAAGGACAATGCCTTCCTTAACCATAAATGACTCTTTTCCTAATTTAGATAAAGATTGGTGTCTTTACACCTTTGAAGCATCTTGTCTACATGAGAGAGGCAATTTCTGAATGAATTCCTAAAGACCGAAAAGTCGTCCATGAAGACTTCCATCGTTTTTTTGATCATATCATGAAAGATAGCCATCATACACCTTTGGAACGTGCCCGGTGCATTCATGCGACGGTATGCCAACGTTCCGTAAGGAAACGTGAATGTTATCTTTTCTTGATCATGAGGGTCGATGGGAATTTGAAAGTAATCCGAGAAAACCATCGAGAAAATAATAGTACTCGTTTCTCGCTAATCTCTCGAGCATTTGATCCATAAACGATAATGAAAAGTGGTCTTTACGGGTGGCTTCATTTAACTTTCGGTAATCAATGCACACATGCCATCCTGTAACCAATCGAGTCGGGATCAACTCATTTTCATCATTTTCAACAACGGCAAAGCTACCTTTTTTCTGTACGTAATGTACGGGGCTTACCCAAGGACTATCCGAGATTGGGTAAATTAATCCGGCGTCAAGAAGTTTTTCAAACTCCTTTTTGATGACATCGTGGATTTTTAGATTCACCCGTATTTTGTGTTGAACCGCTGGTTTGTAGTCCTCTTCCATAAGAATCTTACGAGTACAAAATTTTGGGTTAATATCCTTGATGTCAGAGAGTTTCCAAGCGATGGCTCGCTTGTGTGACTTTAAAACCTTTATGAGAGCGGCTTTTTCCTCGACACTCAAGTCTTTAGCAATTATGACTGGCAACTTGTTGTCACCGTCCAAAAATACGTATTCGAGATGAGGAGGTAAGTCCTTGAGTTCGACTTCGGGAGGCTCATCAATTAAAGTTTTATCAGTTTTAGTTTCACAAACTTTAAGTTCTTTTCGTATTTCAAGCAAATAGTTTCCTTGAGTAGGAGGGGGTAATGATGGATCATCATTGAGAAATGATTCAAGAAGAAGAATATCCCCCTCCAGGTCATAGTAAGAGTCATCAACTTCCAGTGAAGTTGGATCATCTTCAAGAGCGAGGAAAGCATCGACCTCCTCGAGAAGAAAATCACTATCCCCAAAGGGAGTGAGAGTCAGAGAAGATGTAGAAACGATCGGGTCATAATAAGGAGTGGGATTGCCACTCGCGATCACATCGGAAAAACCAAGAACTTATTGAGAATACTCCTCACAAGCCGTTTCAATGACGTCGATTCGGTTGGCCGTCATATCATCGTAATTAGAGGAGTATCTTGAAGTTTGGTCAAGATTGAATGTTACGGATTCTTTTCTAACACGAAGAGTTAATTCACCTTTGTAAACATCAATCAAAGCACGTCCGGTTTTTAAGAAGGATCTCCCGAGAATTAGGGGGACTCGGGGATCGGCATCAAAATCTACGACTACAAAGTCGGCCGGGAATTTAAACTTTCCTACTTTTAGGTAGACATCTTTGACGATACCGATCGGTTGGGAGATCGAACAGTCCGTAAGTTCAAGAGTCATACAAGTAGGAGTGAGCTCCGGAAGAGAAAGCTTTTTCCACACGGATAATGGCATGAGATTTATGCTAGCGCCAAGATCGGCCAAGGCTAAGCACTCATCCATTCTGGGAAAATCACACGGTATGAGAAATTTACCAGGTTCTCTAAGTTTTTAGGGTAACTTGTTGAGGATGACCGCCGAGAAATGCTTATTCAACAGAGTTCTAGCCATTTCACTCAATTTTTCTTTGTATCCAATTAAAGCTTTAAGAGTCGAAGCAAATTTTGGCATAAGAATCAAAGCATCCGTGAGGCTAATTTCGAAACTGAAATCTTTAAAGATTTCATAGAATTTCTCAAATTGGTCGTTAGCTTTTTCACGGCGCCTTTCATCATTACGTCTCGAAGGATATGGAATTGATGATTTCTGGTTAGGCATCGGAGCACTATCGGGAGCAACAACGGGCTCAGAACTTGGTACACGGGGTTGATCTTGGACAACCGGAGGTTGGACGTATTTGGTACTTCCGTTATTAGTAGGAGGCACCGTGTCCTTTGTCACCTCGGTTTCACGTTCCACTGCTTTATGAGGAGAACTAGGAATCGTGTGTCCTCGATAAGCAACACCGCTTCGGGTGGCAATACCCTTCAAATCTACCTTCGGGTTAGTAATGGTATTACTAGGGAGAGAACCCGAGCCTGAAGTAGAAGCGGTATTGGAATTCACGAATTTGGAAAGCATGTCCGTTAAATTGGTCATTTGATTTTGCAAGTTTTGGTTTTGGTCTTGCATGTTTCTCATAACCGCATCATTAGCCTTGACGTAGCTTTCAAAATCGGTCTTTGTTACACCTTGTGTTTGCGGATCCGGAGCTTGGTAAGGTGGAGCTTGGTGAATCGGGGGTCGATAAATTTGGCTTTGGTTGTAATTATTCCCTTGGTTTTGGTTATTTCCTTGGTTTTGTTGAACGGGAGGAAAACCAGGAGGTCTAATTTGATTAGCAATCGAGGCTCGGTAACCGGTATTTCCTTGGTTGAAATTAGCTGCGGTGGCTTGAGAGACATACTCTTGAATATTGTCACGATAAACGTTGCCATCGGTGGCGGGACAATTTCGGTAAGAATGAGCACCACCACAAGTAACACAACTTTCCTCGATCGCTTTCACAGGAGCGGGAGCTTGGGATTTCTTACCGAGAAGTAAAGCTTTCACCATATCTTTAAGTTCGGCAACATCGGGAGAGATACCGGGGGTAGAAGAGCTCGAACTCACTTTAGCAACAACAGGTTTGTTATGTGAATTACGAACTTTGGATTTGCTCTAAATGATTCTTAGGTAATCACGGGGCATTTTATCCAAAAAGTTACCACCCGCGGTGGAATTCAACGAATCTTGATCATTAGAGTTCAAAGCATTATAGAATGTATCGAGTTGATTTAACTTCGAAAATCCATGATGTGGACATACCTGAAGAAGATCATTGAATCGGTCCCATGCCTCGTAAAAAGTTTCATCAAATCGTTGTTGAAATCTCGTGTTTTCATTTCGAAGATTTGTTGTTTTGGAAGGAGGGAAGAATTTGTTGATGAATTTCGAAACAAGATCATCCCATGTGAGAATCGATCAAGGGGGTTCTTTTTTAAGCCAAATCCGGGCTGCACCCTCGAGGGAAAATAGGAAAAGCATAAGCTTTACCGACGTACTCGGGACGTTCGAGAACTTCATTGTAGAAGTGATCTTGTTGAAATAACGGATGTGAGCACGAGGGTCTTCTTTGTCATGTCCAAAAAATTGTTTGTTTTGAACGAGGGTAAGCAAACCGTACTTAAGCTCAAAGTTGTCCGCGGTGATCTCAGACACAACGATGGCATCCTCGTAACCCACGGTAGGTGCTTCGAGCAATTAAGCCATAGTACGATTATCGTCCATCGTAACTACGGGAGGAGCCTGATTTTTAATTGGTTCCACAAGATTAAATGGTTCAACAAAAGTTGGGTTGACTTGTTGTTGTTGACGGTTAGAATTACGAGATTGAGAACGAGTGCGCATGCACTAAAATATAAAAAGAAAATTTATACTAATTTTTTTGGTTTTTCAACAATGTATTCACAATAAATTTTAAATACGGACAACGAGATAAGACACTTAAACCTAATAATCATCTCGCTTATCGGTAACTCTTTGAAGAAAAACGCACAAAGGAGTTTGTTTAACTTTCAAAGGTGAGCCTTACCTCGCGAGAGACACAAAAGGTAAGTTTTTGATCTTTGGTTCGGCTTATTAATGGATAATACTTCAGTTGAAAGTATTATATGTTGGTGTTCTTTTACCAACTTGGTAATTTTTTTATTTCTTTTTAAGGATAATGTTTTTAATTTTTTTTGTTTTTCTTGTTTTTATATTATAATTATACTAATAAAAGAGAATGAAAAATATTTTAGTATTTTTATAATTTTTTTTATATGAAAATAAACAAAATAACTTCACACGGAAGGATCTTCAAACATAAATTTTCAAACGGCTTCAACAATTGTAGACAAACCTCCCCGGCAGCGGCGCCAAAAACTGATTGACTCTTGATCAGCCCTTTAAAATATATATATATAAATATAGATATAAAATATACTTATAAATATAGGGTAAGAGGGTAAGAATAAAAAAATCACAATTATAGTAATCCGGGAGTATGATTCCCGGGTCGTTATCCCCAACGAGGAATGTAATTGAAAGTCGAGAGTCGTTTTGAGAATCGATGCTTGAATGGAACAAGATTTAGATTGGTTATCTAAAACTACGGGAAAATTAAGGCAAAAACTTACAAACACTTAAGGTAAGACAAGTTTTTAACTAAAAACGAAAAACGGGAATTCTAAACGGGACTTAAAAACCCTAAATTATCAAATTTAAGTCCAAAAATGATATTTTTGGTTTTTATAAGTCTTAATTAACAAAAAAGCTAGAACAAAGAAAACTAGACTAAAAACGAAGGTGATTATGGCTTGAAAACACTAAAAACGTGAACGGGATTCAATCCCGTTCTTTAAAAGACAAGATTTTGCAATTTAAACCCTACGAAAGCAAATCTAATTTTCCTAGGTTTTAAATGTTAAAAGAAAATTTTCTAAAAAAGAATTATATTTTTTTGACTTTTTTATAATTTTTTATGAATTAAAAACGATTTTAATGAAATTAAATGTTAAAAATACTAAACTATTTATAAAAAATTGGAAAAATCATGAAAAGTAGCTTGAAAAGTGAAGAATCTAGGAAAAATAAGCTTGTGAAAACGGCTTATCGAATAAGCTATGAAATAAGCTAAAAACAGCTTATAAACTAAAAAGGGTAAAACGTGTATAAGTATTTAATTTGGCAGAGTAAAATCGAAAAAGACCCCAGGGCAAGTGGTAGAGTGTGTGTTGTGTAAAACGTTTGGTGATAAGGATGGAGGTCCCGGGTTCGAGTCTTGCTCACCTGGGACTTCTCCTAATCCCAAATGTTTTTGTTTTCCAATTTTTTTACAACTTTTTAGAAAACTTACAAATAAGCACTTTTTACAAAGACATTTTTTTTATAAAACACAAATAAGCACTAAAATAAGCTAAATAAGACAGAATAAGCCTAAACTTTACTAAGCTATGAAAATGCTAACTGTTTGGGCTTTTTTACACTATTAATCTAAAAGAAGGGATAATAAGCTGAAAATAACTAAAAAGCTATACCTAATAAGCATAAACAAACAAAAATAAGCAAAGGGTTTAAGCTAAATTAAGTTAAAAAGCACAGAAATATTAAAAAGCTATAACACTTAAATTTTTTAAAGCTAAACTGCAAATAAACTCAAATAAGCCCTCGACTAAAATAAATAAGCTAAATGGGACTAAACCTAACCTAATAAGCTGAACCACACCTAAATAAGCAAAAGCAATAAGCAGATAAGCTTAAATAAGCTAAAAAGCAATTTGGCAAAAAACTAGTAAGCAAAAGGCCAAGAGGGACTTTTCTAGCTTAAAAATAAGCTAGCAAAAGGATCATGTTCGAACCCGATTAACACTTCACTTCATAACCCGAACCACGAATCAAAGCAAGAAACTAGAAAAGAGAAGAAAAGAGATTGTTTAGAGAGAGAGAGAGAGTCAAATAAGCTCTTTGAAAATAACTGTTAACCCAAAACAGTCCCGTAAGGGAAACTTTTGAGCTTATTTTTTCTACAAGCTAAAGGATACTTATAGAACTTTTAGCTTATTTCACTAAAAAGAGTAACTAAAAATATACTTAATATAATAATCAAAAACATTTTTGAACAAAAAACATTTTGAAATTTAAATGAACAATGAAAATTCTAGATGAAAACTGCTTATTAATTCAGTAGGAGCTGAGTATGATTTACAAAAGACAAAATGCTAATTTTAAGCTTAAAAACAGATAGACAAATAAGCTATTTTCTAAAAACTAAGTTCAAAAAGATGATTATTAACCTAAAAACTACTTGTAAACTAAAAATCAAATCCTAAAAACTAAATTTAACCTCTAAAATCTAAGATTGAAAAAGGCCATTTTCCATTCTAAGCTACTGATGCAGTTTGCACAAAATTAACCCAAATCCATATGAAACTTATGCAGGTTTAAAGACTTGTAATCTACAACTTTAAAACTCTAAAACTAAAGCAGCGAGAGCAATGATAACAACTTAAACAAACAAGAGCTTAAACTTTAAAAACTAGAAAAATGCCTTTTATTTACTTGCAAACTCAAAATTTTTATGAACAACCCTTTAAGACCAGATATCTAACAATCATAATAAGCAATATTAAGCATATTTAAACAACTAATAAGCAATCAATTAAGCTAAAACAGATTGTGCAAGTTTATAAGCTATTTTAAGACTAAAATTTATGATATCTTAAACTAATGACTTCTAAACTACAAGACAAGCATTTTAAGCAATAAACATCATAAATAAGCAGTAGTAAGCATAAATAAGCACAAATAAGCAGTAAATAAGCAATGCTACAGTGAAATAAGCTCAAACTTGAAAAAAAAAGAAACTTACAAAGGCCCTTACTTAAACAGGGCAAATGAGCTCAAAAGAGCTTATCTACTAGCTTTAGCTTGTCAAAGACAAGCTAGTGAGATCTATAAGCCATTCCATATTTGGCTTATCATCCAAAGAAGCTGAGGTATTTTAAGGGGTTGATTTTTTGTTTTTTATAAAAAAATTCTTAACTTTTTGATATTTAACTTAAAACAGATTGCTTATATGTTTAAAGAAAAGCTTAAAACAGATTGTAGAAGACTTTTAACCAATGAAAACAAGAATCTCAAATTAACTTAAAACTTAGAATTTTCATTAAACATTAAAAAGATTACAATACTTGGAATTTTAAAAGACAATAAAGTAAATAAGCTGAAAACTAAAAAAGGGGTAAAAAGACCCAGTGTCTCAATGGCTTACAAAGGAGCCTATTTATACTAATCGAAGGAAGGTTCTAGGTCCTGTGCTTCTTTGCTGAGAACTTTTGCAGGCGTGCTTCTTGTGTGAGAGAGGTCACAAATGTCATCATAGCCGTCCAAATTGAGTGTCCCCCAAGCTGTATGATCAAAGTCATTGATTTTTGTCTTTATTCCTTGACGAATGAGATGATTGGAGATTGCCAAGGTGGCAATTGGTGGGATAAGGTGTGGGGTGTGTAGAAAAAGTGGAGAAGAAAGGGGAATATGTTTGGGGTATTTGGCGGTAGTGAGGTAACAGACACACTTTTTGTGTGGGAGATGATGAACAATTCTACGCGCCTTTTTTAAACTTCTTGATGTTTGCAAAAATGGTCCCCCTTCAAGTGTATATCTTTATTACGACTGCAAGTCCCATGTGTGGTTCATCTTTGGTCCTTGAAGTTTTTGTTGGTGTTGCACCGTTAGTCCTTTTAAGGACTAACGGGGTTAAATTTAAAAGGGAAGTGGGATAACGGGAGTATAAAGGTGTTGGTTTGGGCTCTTTGTTGGGCCGGGTGTTATAAAAAAGAAGTGTTGGGCTTTTCTTAAGGTTTAAAGGTTATAAGATATAAGTGGGTTGTCCCGGGCGCACTAGGTGGGTACGGGTGGGTCCACTTTTGGCAATTTAGGTTTTTGGGTTCGGTTTTCGATGCTCTTTCCCAAATTCACCCCCCCCCCCCCACACCCCCCCACTTCCGGTGTTTGACTGTGACTTGCTTTTGACTTTGACTTTTGGCTTCGACTTGAATTTTCTTTCATGCTCTTTCCGTTCTCGTGCTCGGTTGTTGATTTGGCTTCTATTTTTGTCCTTTTCTTGGATATCCATTACCTGCATAATACAAATGTAAAACATACAAATACAATGTATTTTTGGTACGTTTTTTAGTCATTTAAGTCCGATTTTAGTGGTCAAATGTATGTGTAATTAAACACATACCAATAACGCCTGTTTTCCCAAATGGTGTTCGAAAAGGTTATAATCGCAGGTTTAATAACTATGTCTTTAAGATCCAGATACAGGTGCGCGTGGTCCAGCGTTGTCGACGGCGATTGGCAAACGCTATTATGTAGAATATCTGCGAAGACAGAAAATATAAATCGTTGAGGTGAAACAACAAACTAAAGACATAATATATAAATTGTTCAGGTGAAACAACAGACTATAATACATTGTAACTTTTAAATAGTTGATATCAATGCTATATCTTTCTTTTTTGTACAATATGTCTTCCTTTTTTTAACAAAGTTTGTTAATATTTCATTTTTATCAAGTTTAGTTGCTGCTATTATGTCCTTTTTTGCAGAAAGTCAGGTAAGGTAACATGGATGGCACATTGTTTTGGATGAGTGGTTTATTTTTCATGCAAAATAACATCGCCACCTGTAGCTATCAAAATCCATGAGCTGTATCCTTTCAAGCTGAGTATGTATTCAAATCGTGTATATAACCCAATGTTATATGAACTATTTATCACAAAACATCCTTTTCTTTAAAGTGATTTTCTATAAAAATAAGGGCGAACATGCATTCAGTCACCATTGCTTCATGGGCTTGTGCAAGGGCTGCCGATTCACATGACAATTAGTGATTAACTGTCAGTGTTATTCAAAAGGAGTTCTTATCAGATTCATAAAAAATGCAAGATTACTACAGGCTATCTAATGAACTGACGGAAGTTATAAGGATGGGAGATAGATATATCAATGAGCTTCAGATGTCACACAACTCTAATGAGGTTGTTAAAAGTATTTAAATAATGAGGCGCATGCAGGTTGATGATATGGAAACGGCTTCTCGTTTAATGTTGATGGCTAGGGAGATGCAGATTCAAGTGCATGAAAAGAACAATTTGATAATGAGATTGAGGTTTGATTAGGAGCCTAGAAATGCAATAAGTTTTTACACTAAATCTTTAACTACATATGTGTGCCTAAGTTCAATGTGGCTTCGATTATGCTATAAGTTGTTTGTGTAGAAGCTTTTTTCAAGATGGTCGCTCTAAGATGTGTTGTATGCACCTCTATCGTGTATTCTAATAAAATAAGCTGTTTTCTAACACGTAGCACTAACTGTGTCTGAACATAACCTTTTTTTTAAGAACAAAGATTATATAAGAAACGGAAAAGAATCTAAATGCACAACTAAATCCAGGATGTAGCAAAACGTGACCTGTAGGCATTGGGTACTACCTTTTATAGTCGATGACAGTCTGCGGTAATTTAGCTTTAAATGAGCAAAATTCACCGGTGTTCATGTTCCTAAAACGACCAGAAATGTCAGAAATGGGCATAGTGGTTCCATCAAGCGCGCCATGATTTTTGATAATGCCAGGAGCAAGAAGACGGTCATTAGATGGATGCGCCAAACTGCCAGCATTGACATGAACGTCTGACGATGCTCCTGTCAAACACCTCCTCACATTTCTGCCGACATCAACGGTTGCAGTAACTACATTCGGTGTCCCACGCCAATCCACACACGCATATGGCAACCTCGTAGTTGATAGCGATCTTTTACGAATTGCTGATACAGTATAAAACAAAAAATATTAAGGGAGGTACGTCATTAGAAGATCTTTTTACCTAAAAACAGCTGAATACCTGTCTGGGCCATACAGTCCGCTCGAATGTTGGTTGTACGCATATTCCTAAAACGGTCAAAAACTCTAGAAATAGGAATGCAGTTTCTGTCTTCGTTGCCACGGCTTTCAACAGTATAAGCGAGTCCAAACTGCCGTTCAACTATTATAAAACAAAAAGTATTAGGGGAGGTACGTCATTAAAAGATGTTGTTACCTAAAAATAGTTGAATACCTGTCTGGGCCATACAGTCCGCTCGAATGTTGGGCATACGCATATTCCTAAAACGGCAAAAAACTCTAGAAACAAGAACATAGAATATGTCTTCGTTACCACGGTTTTCAACACTATAAGCGGGTCCAAAATGTTGTTCAGCCATTCTCGTAAACATGCTAGCACTAGTAGGCATGCTTGAGTGACTGGTTAACAGACGCCTCATCAGATTTCTACTGACATTAACCCTCTGAACATCTGCATGTGTCACGTCACACCTTTCAACGCAGGAATGTGACAAAGGGCTAGCTGAAAGCGATTGTCTACGAATGTACGACACTGTTGACAAAAAAACAAAAATGAAACGAACAAATATGAACCATTTGCAGAACAAACATGTATATAAAAAATAGCATTTACAATACCTTCTTCGATTGGAGGTGTAAATTCTCGCTGCGCAAGGTCAATGATTTCGTGATGTACCAACAACATTTCAGACTGCACATTCATTTCGCAATTATCAGCTGCGCAAATCAAATTTAACAAACATCAAAATAGCATAATACTAGCTAACCCATGGTAATAAGTGTTTCAAAAGAACAATTCCTTACTTGTATTATTACATTGCATTTCACTTGTAAAGTGGGGATCTTCATTTTTCTCTTCATGTTGTCCACCAACACCAAATATGCAGATTCCCAAAAAGAAACCTATATTCAGACCAGGGTTTCGAGGCAACTGAAAAAACCTAAAAGTTCTAAAAAGCACCTAATCTGATCAAAGTGACTTAGAAAGTGAAACAATCAAAAACCTTCATGACCAACTCTATCACTAAACATAGCCACTACCCTAAAGAACAAAGTATGTAGCCAAAGCAACAACAACTAATGTATTAAAACCTAAAGGGCAAAACTATTGACCTAAAACATAAAAGATATAAGTAAATGATGCAATTTAACACACAACAACCATAAAAAACATACAATATTATTCAAATCATCAACTTAGAAAACCCTAAACTCAGTCCAACGATTATGTAACTTACCTATGGAGAGTGAAGAACGACAGTAAAAAAGAAAAAAAACGTACTCAATCCACATCATATACACCATGAGAGTACATGGAATCCAGATGGCAATCATGCAAAATGAGAGACAGCCATCTGTATTCCATTTTCTCTGAAAGAAAAGATGTGAGTAGGTGTAGTGGAGCGAACGGTGCAAGAAATGAGACGGGGCAAAAAGTCATTAACTCTTTTTTCGGGTCGGGTGTAAAAAAATAATAATAATGTACGGTCGGATCTAGGGCATCGTTCGGGTTCCGGTGGTTTTTCCGGCGGGTCAACCTGGTGGAGCATTAAACACTCATTAATGCCACATGCTGGCTTTTGTTAAAGTAGTATATAATAATGTGTATCTTTGTTAAATACAAACGCGAATATGTACTCGACATTATTCGCCCACGGTATTTATTTAAGGGTTAATTACTTGAAAATGCATTATACTTGTCACTTTTTGTTATTGTGTGTACTGAACTTTTTTTTCTTATTGTGTGTATCGAACTTTCAAATTTCGACCTTTGTGTGTATTTTGGACCATTTTACCCTTACTTTTTTCAAAATTCGAAGGGTAAAATGGTCATTTTACATGGCTAGAATAGTGACAACACTACTACATAAAGGCTTATATAGATCACTCCATATAGTGCGGTTTTGTTAAAAGCCGATCTATATGAAGGAAAAAGGGGGAAAGTTTAACAAAAAGAACAGTTATTAGGATAAAGACCGATCTATTTAATTTTAAGTATAATTAGATCGGTTATTATTACGGAACCGATCTATTTATACTTCACAAACTCCCATTTGTAATCACTTTTGCCTTTATATAGATCAGTTCTCAAAATAGCCGATCTATTTAGTAAAAATAGGCGGGCCAAAATTATTTTGGAACAAATAAACAAAAAAAATAAGCGGGATTTATCCCTCCTTTTTTTCCTTTTCATTTGACTTTTTCATTATCCCACTCATTATCCTCACACACAAAAAAAACACCCAAACCCTACACCAACTCTCCCCTCTTGTTCTCTAATGCAACCGCCGCTCCACCCCAACCTAACCCCCGATCATAGCCCTACTTACCATTATCATCGTGGAAACCACCGCTATAACAACCACCATCTCCACCGCTCACATCAACAACAAACCCCCCAGTCACCACTATCGTAAATGCTATCAGGTTCGCTCTTATTACTAGCAATTTTATTTGTTCACTTGTCATTTATATGAAATTATTTGTTTTCTAATACTAGCTTGTGATTTGATTTGGATTAATAAGCGTATTGTAGTAATAATTTGGGGCTTTTGCGATTATATGACTTTTTTATGCTTAAATATCTAATATTTGTTATAATTTCAAGGGAGAAACAATGGCTCCTCTCAGAATCCAAATCCATGCCCCAAAACCTATGGCTTCATTTTACCTTAAAATTCATTATCATACCATCTTTTGCTCAAGTTTGATGCGAACAATCTTGTTTTCAACAGAGGGTAAAAAAAAAAATTTTTGTAGTTGTGAAGTTCAGCTTTCTGTATGTATACTTGCATTTCTTTCTCATCACTTTTTTTAATACATTTATTTTATTCAGGTCACAGCTAACAAATGGGAGAGTTGACTCTTACAGGTACAACATGCTAATATAATAACCACTAATCCTTTTGTCAAGTAATAATAACCTGAACATTCTCTTTCTACTGATAAAATTTGTATAGTGCTTGGATGTGTGTTTTGAAATTGAAAATGTGACTTGAGTAGTGTTTGGAGATAGTTTTTCAATCTCTTTCTGGCATTTAAAGTTGTAACAATAAGTCGTTTGAATGTTTGACAATTCTAATATCTGTATATACAGGAGACGATTGTTAGCATGGCTCTAGTGGGAGCAATGATATGGTCTGCTGCTGGTGGGTGGATAAATGATGCATACAGGCCTAAAAGAGCCACTCTTCTTGCGGATGTAGTTTTTACAATTGGTTCCTTGGTCATGGCTGTGCAACCAGCCCATATGTACTAAAAACTTGGTCGGCTATTTAGGTGGGTAGTGTTGTGTGGCATCCCTGTTACGTGCACACCAATCTAACATTGAGAAGCAGCAAACCATCTGAAATACATGAGGCAATTGATGTAAGGCTGGCAATACCGTAAATTAGGACTTAAAATAGGACTTGGCTACGGCATGTGCTCGTATGGAGGCTGCACGGTTTAACCATGAGATAGTAGCAGACCTTCAATAGCTTGCAGAAAGGTTTGGCGCAACCCGCTTAAAGTAAGAATTCTTCACATCCAATTACTTTTGTGTTTTGATATTCTTGGGAGGTTTTGACCATCCTGCGGAGAGGCCTAATATTGCACTTTTTAAGCAACTCAAATCTGATTATAATAGTATCTGTTACTTAAGTTTTATTTTGTAGTCATCTTTCTTAATAAAACAATATACACTTTATGTAGTCCTCAACCTGTATTAACTTAAGTTATTTTAGTGAATAACAGGGAATTTGGTTTAAAAGGAGATGATGATCTTTTGTACAAGGAGTGGACGTCTAGGAGGCCATGGAAGGAAAGAAAAAAAGCAATTAAAGAACGAGAAAAGGGTTCTTTGCAGTTGATTTCACATAAGGAAGATCCAGAGATGATATATTATGGGCTGCAACCTGGGGTTGTTGGACTGAATAAGAGTGAATTGTTTCAAACTATTTCAAGTCATGAGTAAGAGCGAATTGTCTGTTGGCTTTAGCTAAAGTTTTAACACTTAATATTTCAGGCACTTGTGGATGCAGAATGCACACATGATGGTTCAATAAAACATATCTAGAAGTTTGAAAACTGGGGATGGACAACTTTAGAGCGCCGTGTTTTGGATGCAGAGAGAACCGATGATTTGATTGTTCTTCAGGTAAGACTATAATGTGTGATAGTGTTTGGAAGTTTGCTTGTTTACGTGATCTTCAGGTCCCTGATTGCTCTGTAATGACATTTAAATGGGTTAAACTTTATGCTTCAGCTTTGAGTAAGCATAGAGTCTCCTACTATACGTTTTACATTGACCTTTAATTGTTTTTCAATGCATTTCAATAATAGAGAATGACATACAATGTTCAAATTTGCTCCTGCAAAACTCATATTCGAAGCAAAATGGTTTTGAATGGACATGTTGTGTTTGCTCAATTGAATCTGTGTTTGATAGTTTATTGGCGTTGTGTTTGTGAATGCCACTTGGTTTCGAATAGTAGAATGTTGTTATTTGTTGCAGCCATTTGTATTAATATTTATTGTATTTGTTTACGAGTGAAAGGATTAGATATGCAAGAGACAGCCATCTGTATTCCATTTTCTCTGAAAGAAAAGATGTGAGTAGGTGTAGTGGAGCGAACGGTGCAAGAAATGAGACGGGGCAAAAAGTCATTAACTCTTTCTTCGGGTCGGGTGTAAAAAAATAATAATAATGTACGGTCGGATCTAGGGCATCATTCGGGTTCCGGTGGTTTTTCCGGCTTTCCGGCGGGTCAACCCGATGGAGCATTAAACACTCATTAATGCCACATGCTGGCTTTTGTTAAAGTACTATATAATAATGTGTATCTTTGTTAAATACAAACGCGAATATGTACTCGACATTATTCGCCCACGGTATTTATTTAACGAGTTATGTTGATTGTTAGCTAATCTTGTTGTTTAAGACGAAACATGAAGCAATATGTATCTTCTTTTTTGGTTGGTTTGATTTAATTTTAAAAACGAGAATACCTGAATATGTATCATAAACGAGTACCCAAATCGGTGGCGGTATTAGAACCCCGTTCGATGCGGCATTCATACATATTTTTATGCTCGGGAAAAATACGATACCGTAAATTCGATATCGGTTCAGTACGAGATTGATATCGAGCTCACCCCTAAATATAATTCCTTAAACCGTTTGAACCAAACAGATTAGTAACTGTACAGAATTAGTCCCTTGATTCACATTCTATTTCACTTTAGTCAACACCTTCATCACTACATAACTAAAATCAAACCAACTTATCCACACTCACCACAAAAAAAAAAAAAATGCAAACCCTCTTAAACCCTCACCCACTCTCCTTCCTTCCACCTTCCAAAACAAGAACATCATCAACAACCTTAAACCCTTACAACAAGACCAACAGCAACCTTAAACCTCGTACCTTAAACAAACACCACCCCATCAAAGCCTTCTCAGCTGACGAATTCCCAGTAGATGAAGACTTCATCCAGAAATTTGGTCCCAAAGACGTCGAAACCGAAGACGAAGCGCGTCGTCGCAACTGGGTCGAAGGCGGATGGGCACCATGGGAAGAAATTCTAACCCCAGAAGGCGATTTCGCTCGAAAATCATTAAACGAAGGCGAAGAAGTCGAGCTGCAGAACCCTGACACAATTGAAGCTTTCAAAATGCTCAGACCGAGTTACCGAAAAAAGAAAATGGAGGAAATGGGGTTGACTGAGGACGAATTTTACGCCAAGCAGTTTCAGATGAAAGGGGAGATTCCTGAGAAGCTGAGGACAATGTGGGCAGGGCCATTGGTTGTTAGACAAGTGGCGCCGCGTGATTGGCCTCCTGTTGGGTGGGAAGTTGATAGGAAGGAGCTGGAGTTTATACGAGAGGCGCATAAGATGGAGGTTAAGGTGGGAATTGAGGATGTGGTCAATGGTGCTAAGAAGGATGTTGACGGGTTGTGTTTGGATAGGTATAAGGTGTTTTTGAAGCAGTATAATGAGTGGGTTGAGGCCAACCGGGATAGGTTGGAGGAAGAGTCTTATAAGGTTCGTTTTGAGTATTCCGTATTAGGATATTTTGAAGTAAAGTGATTATCTGATTATCGTTTTCAAGTAGTAGTTAATCAATTGAGCTACAACTAAACTGATTCTGGCTATTAAATTTTGGAGGTCGTTTTACACGTAGATCGTTAAGCATAGTTTGTAAACAACACCTCAAACAATTAGTTATATGATCATAACAACTTTAGATACTAGAAGCATATCCAAACACCATCTCCTGCAGCCTGTTTTGTTACAGCTGATTTAGATGATTGTTCCATATGAAATTATAACTTTTAGAACGCAATGCCAATTAAGTTTAAATTTGAGTAGATCCCTGCTTTGGAAATGCTTTGAAGTAGTTGAATATTCATTAAGATAAATGTAGAATTTTAATAATCATTACTTCTAGTTCTAGCACAGTTATCTGAGTAGTTACTTTAGAAATGCACATTCAGAGACCCCCTATTTTATGATTCATATTCATATACTAATGGAATCTGTAACTTTTAAACAGTATGATCAAGATTATTTTCCTGGTAGGAGGAAAAGAGGCAAAGATTATAAAGAAGGAATGGTAAGATGGCTATCCGTTTTAATTGGTATAATGCAACCGATATCAATGATCTTATGGTTTCTTATTTATTTTGCCTTTTCTTTTTCTGCAGTATGAGCTACCATTTTACTACCCAGGACAAGTAAGTTTGTTGCTCTATAATTCTCATTGTTATCTACTCAGCATGCACTTACATATGTGTGTGAAATTTTGGCAAGTAAATATGTAAATTTGAATATCTTATGCAGATTTGTGTTGGTAAAGTGACTACTTTGCATCTTTATCAAGGAGCTTTCGTTGACATTGGAGGTGTACATGATGGGTAAGCCTCCCTCTGTATAAGCTTACGTGAGACGACTCAGATATTCTCTTGATTTAAATGTACATTGTATTTTTTTAATTTTTTTTGTAAATATGCATATCTTTTGAAAATGGTATATAAATAAAATGTTCAATGGTCAGAAACTAACATAAACGAGATATAGTTGTCCTGAATGTGATTCCTTTTTAAACAACTCAGATGGGTTCCCATCAAACGTAATGACTGGTATTGGATCAGACATCATATAAAAGTTGGCATGCACGTTATTGTTGAAATTATGGTGAGTTCTGACTCTATAAATGCCTAAAGTGTTTTCATTCGCCATGTGAAAATGTTGTATTATGCATTAAGTTGTCCTGACATTCATATTGCAGGCAAAGCGAGATCCTTACCGCTTCCGATTTCCTATCGAGATGCGCTTTGTTGATCCTAATATTGACCACCTTATGTATGTGGAAGTTTATTTCTTCTTATATCGTAAATAATTAGTAGTTAACCAACTAAAACATTTCAATCTAAATATTTGATTTATAATAATGTGCTACTGGCTTTCTACCTGCAGTTTTAAGAGATTCGAGTACCCACCAATTTTCCATCGAGAGGAAGATACTAATATGGACGAGTTACGTGTAAGTATTGATCTTTTCTAGAAATGTAGAGGGGGCATGATGGGTGGGTCGGGAGGGTTTGTAACCGGTCATGAATTGATGGGCCAGGCCGGTTCAAGTTGACCCTCAAGTAGTTCTTTATTTTTCTTTTTTTCAATTTCTTTATAAAAGTTGTACTGCGTTAATTATGAATTTTTATACAACGGTAATCTGGTTTTTTGTATAAAAGTATTTAGGAAGTTGTATGTATTGGAAATAGACTTTTGACGACTTACAACCCGTTTAACCCGTTCCCCTCTTAGCTAAATATTTGAATTTGATCCATTTGAACCGTTGGGATGAAAAACAACCCAAGTCGACTAAATTGTCACCTCTATTGAAAAGGATTCATTTATTTCCTTCTTGTCAGTCCTTAACTCCCGTAATACTTAATATACTCTTTTCGCCAGCGTGATTGTCGAAGGCCCCCTGTTTCTAGAGATGATCCAGGAATCAAGGTGGAGGAGGAACCTCTTATATGCAACCACCCTTACGTGAATACGGTATTCTTCTTAGACTTGATACTTTCACTTTGATTACTTTCCAGTTTGTAGCAAGCAAATTATTTAATCTGTGATTTCCTACAAAGATTTTTAAATACCTCCATAAAGTACAAAAAAATTGAGAGGCGAAACTTGATTATGGTAACCGCATTTCTATATGCTTTGCAGTTATGGCAAATACACGTTGCTGAACAATTGATTATGGATGATATGGAGATTAATCCTGATAAATACGAGGGTAAAAAATTATCAGAGTTAACAGACGAGGAGGAATTTAATGAAGAAAACAGTGTTCAATATACCCAAGATTATTACAAGGAAAGTCTCCTACCCAAAAGGATTGTGGTGAGTACTCTTCACTCAGTGAGCAATTCATGTTTTTTTTAAAGTTCGCCAACTATTAACCTTTTTTATATCCTTCAGAACGTGAGCGTGAAAGATCTCGACTTGGAAGCTGCTTTTGAAGAGCGCCAGGTGCGTAAAATGTCCTTTTTGGTCACTATATCTATTCATTTAATAAAGAATCAAAATCTATCAAATTACTGGGACGTTTTATTGTTTATTTATTACTACTCCAAACAGCTTAAACACGGACACACACTATCTTCTTCTAATATCGATGTTGATATTTCATCTTGACTTTTTTACTTGAAGACTTGTGCATTTGAATCTACATAATGTTTTGTTACAGTATCATAATAAATTGAAAATTGAAGCAATGGAAAAAGGGGCAACATCTTACAAAATTGACAAGTTGAGGCGTAATCATGAAATGGATGAATACGATTTGGTTCATTGGCGTCGGTCAGTCGAGGAAAGAGAAGCTTTGCTTAGAGACATAAGCTGGTATTCGTTCAAAACATCACATAAGATTTGTATTTATACTAATAATGGTTCAAAATCAAACGTTTAATGGTCTATGTTATGATCTTATATAGTAGTTAACTAAAGGGATCAGATAAAATGGGTATAAACCCTTAAAAAGTAAGCGGGTTACGTATGTGGTTTTAAATTTGAAACATAGACCTTAAAATTTGATTTTGAAATACTACAATTTACCCTGCTAAACATTTGAAAGTGCAAATAATTAATCTAACATATTGACCCTTTGTGGCAGCCGTAAAGCAGTGGGTCTACCATTAGACGAACCAGGAAGGTACCATGATCCGACTAGCGTTGCAAAAGGCAAATATGACCCTGAAAACCCGTTGTATAGATACGATTACTGGGGGGAACCCAAGAGTTCAGAAAAAACGAAGCAAAATCGATTGAGGGACTTCCACAACAAAGGAATTATAGGGAGAGGAATGGTTTGGTATGAGTCGTCATATGAAGAGGCAATGAACAATCGGGATGAAACCCGAGCCAAGGAGATGATGCAAACTGAGCGTGAAGAGCAAGATGAAGATGACGAGGTAGATGACATTATTTATGAGATCGTTTCTGAACCGCAACCAGAAGTGAATGGGGTTCAAACTAATGTATTCTCGGATGAATACTATGACTAGGTACTTGATATTGTTGTGTGTATAGGTGAAGGTAGTGTCACCACGAGTGTTTTGGAACGTTAGAAGAGGATTTAGAGTTTGTTGTTGTATGTTCGGGTAGGATTTAGAGACATGTATCAGTTTTATTAATAGAAAACAGGTGAGGATCAATATTTTGGTTTCTCTAACTCTAATATACGCTCATAGTACACATGTCCCGGCGTATTTGATTGGCTAATGTGTTGTTTGTTTGATAGAAATGGGAATGGAAAATGGGTTTTATATCCAAGTCAAGTGCTTGATTGAGGCGAGTGGACTTGCAAATTGAGTTTGAAACCCTCAGGGATGCTCTAAAGTCTAAACCCACCATGGCGGTTGGGTTTCAATATTTATTACCATATCTGCGGATCTGCCTAAAAATATCATATCGTTCTGATTTTGAACTTCTCCTTTTATATGCATCTCTACCTTCTATAGTCATTGTCAAATAAGTCGATCATCTAGTAAGCAGACCTAAAAATTGTGTCGTCGATCATCTGTTCATCGTTGAAATCAAGCTGCTCTTAGTTGTCTGACCGTTGTGAATTGGCTGGCCGGCACGTGTCTTTGTTGCCCATTTGCTTCCATGGCCGGCACGTGCTCCTTGTTGACGTTTGTTACATCTATTTTTTGGTAGGTACCCTTTTCTTCTATTTACCACATCGATTAAGGAGAATATAAGGTTGGATCATATTATAACGAGTTTCTTCTCTTTTCTGTATCTTATATTTCTTATTGTTTCTGCAACTAAGAATGATAAAATTTCATGAAAAACAATTATGTGGTATTGACTCCTTAACCAGGTTCTCTGATAATAGATGCATTTGTTAGCTTATGAATACATTTACGATGAAGTAGAGCAACAGAGATAATGCCCAAATCGATGAAGTAGAGCAACGACTGTTTCAGACGACTGTTTCAGAGATAATGCCCAAATCGATGAAGTAGAGCAACGGCTGTTTCAGAGATAATGCCCAAATCGATACCAAACGTGCACATAAGTTTTTCCGTATAATTAAAAAAAAGGCAGTTCATACACTATTAATCGTATATTATTTGACTTCATTATTATGTTGTCATGGGCTTGACCCATTGGTTTAGCTTCTAGATTATTCTGTTGTACTATATATTGACTTATTGGATTTAATGAGAGGAAGGCAAATTAGCCGGTTATTATGGTAATAAGAGCAAAACTGATCTATATTAAAATCTCTCCAACTACTCTCCCTCCCTCTATCTCCCTCACGTCTGCTTTTTTTTTTCTTTCTTTTCATAAACCCTAAATTTCGTCTATCAAATGAGAGGAAATGATAACGTATAGTATGAGCACCAAGCTTACTGAGTTTAGTTCATAATATACTCACATAGGCCTAGGCCCAATACAACAAATAGCCGGACTGCTAAGCCTGACAAGGGTCATGCTCCGGACATTTCAAAGACGCACGTGAGTATCTTCAAAGCCGCACCCGCTGCACTTCCGCGGACAAACACTGACCGCGGAAGAACACTCGCGTCCGCAAAACACGATTACACGTGGACCCTTGCCCGACAAGGGACCCACTCCGGCTACTAACAGTCACAAGCGAAATACTAGGAAACCCTAGTATTAGGCTTGCCTATAAATAGGGGTCATCTCACACCCCAAAAAGGTACATTCTGTCTGACAATTAATACACACACATACTCTTACATATTCTCTGACAAACATGCATACTTACTCTTACGCCGGAGCTTAATCGTGGGGTCCGCCCCACGGTAAGGCTAACGGTTTACTCTCATTTGTGCAGATTATCTCTCCACTACTTGGATTAGTGCAAGATCTACATCACAACCCATTCATTGGCCCAGCCCAATAAATGATATAGATCCATATTCACCCCCATATCTATGACAAATATTGGGTCTATATTGAACTTTTTGCTATTATAATAAGAGCAAAACTGATCCATCTTAAAATCTCTCCAACTACTCTCCCTCCCTCTATCTCCCTCACGTCTGCTTTTTTTTTTCTTTCTTTTCATAAACCCTAAATTTCGTCTATCAAATGAGAGAAAACATTACTACCTCACCCAATAATCAAAACATTCATAAAAGACAAAACAATAGTCAATATTGTGTAACTGGTAAAACACGCATGACCTAGGGGTGAGAAAAAAACCGAAATAACCGAAAACCGAAACCGAACCGAACTAATAACCGAACCGAATTTGCCAAAACCGAACCGAACTACGAATTCGGTTCTCGGGTTGGATATGGGTTTGACAGTCTAAACCGAAAACCGAACCGAAAACCGAATTCATATAAATATATATATTTTTTATATATTTATATATATAAAAAGATCAATAAAATTTTATATATAAAAAAATTAATATTTATATATATATATATATATATATATATATATATATATATATATCTATAACTTATATATGGGGCTAACTATGACTGGATTAATATGAAATAGTGACTCAACGCCACCTCAACGATGACATGGCGCAAACAACGATGACATGACACATATAAGACACTAATTTTTAATAATTTTCGAATTTATAATTTTTTTTTCCTTTAATTTTGAATTTTCGGATTTTTACTTATTTTTGAATTAAATTTTGAATTTTTTCTAAAAATATTGGCAATAGCAAGGTTTGAACTTGTGACCTATAGTTAATATCCAATCATGTTAACCAACTAAGCCAAGAGATAATTTGTGTTTTACTTTGCAAAACATTATTAATATATTATAACTTTTAAATTTACTTCATATATGATATGGTTTTGATTTTTAAAAAGATATCTTTTAATTTTTGAAAATATATCAAGATATACATCCATTAGTTTTAAAATTAATCCAAATTCATGACGAAACTCTAATATCAGTATCATCTAAACTCTAATATCACGTATCATCTAAACTATCATCGATACAAGGCTGGTCAAGGTTAATTCAATCACATAAGTAAGCATTCATAAGACAAAACTTCAGTCTGAATGGTGTGGGTTTATAGGTCTCTTCTTCATAATTTGTGTGTGTTTATTTCTTTTTTCAGTGTCATCAATGTATGCTTTGACTATAGGTGAAAGCTACTACTCGTGTGATCCTCACTCGAACCTTGTATAACCGAGGAGCCTTAGAATATGGTATATGATCATCTGTTGACTTTCCCATGTCTTGACAAACAAGAATTACTATTTTATTTACTCGGTTGACTGTGACCTAATTCTATAACTTCTTTTCCAAGATTAGTCGGCAAATTAACAATAGATGTACTTAGCGTTCATCTTTGTTTTCAGGTAAGAGTTATCTACGGAATTCCAAAAATCATGCCTTTTACCATATCCAACTATTTACTGATTTTAACCACTATATCCACCTTCATTCAGTCTCCAATTTCTGGGTCACCATTGTTTATATTATCTCCACGCACTTTCAATGACGGGAGATACCATTATATATTTTTCTAGGCAGATGAGGAAACTGATGGGTTTTGGTTTAAGCAGGTAACGAGCAAACACTGTTTAGTTTAGTATTTCTGCTGGTAATGCAGGCCTTGATTTTGTTTAAGTCGCTTTTGTTATTATAGGGCTTCTAATTTATAATTTTCTATGCAATTCATAGGACTTTGTATATACACTTTTTTATGTTTATGCACATACAGAAAGTTTTTGTGACAAATTAATAAGTTTGACACACAACGTTTGTTGGGATGAATGTCAATCTAATGTGGAAATCAGTGGGTTCTACCAGGTAATCTCAAGTGCACCTTACTTCTTTAACTTCTTGATATCCCATTACTTTTTTTTTAAATATCATTGTTGAACTTTTTGCGATTGTGATATTCTTCCCAACAGTTGATGTTACATAGCCAAACTATGTATTATCCATGTATCATGTTTGCTTGAAGTTGTGTTTGCACTATTACTGATGTGAGTGTTAATGTGGGGGTTGCGGTATGCACTGTTACTGATGTGAGTGTTAATGCTAAAGGTTTTGTTGTTGCTTCAATCGCAGTATGGACTATGTCCCTCCAGCAATAAGCAAAGTGTTTATCCCCTAACTGAAATGTTATCTGAAGTACAAAAACTTTGATAATAATTAAGTTATAATTTAGCGGATCTTAGTTTCTAATGTGCATTACGTTTATTATATTCAAAGGAAAATACTCATCGAGATCTTGCAGTCTATTGGGGCATATGGCACCTATCCAGTCCGGATCTTTTCTATTATGGACTACATTCAAACACTAGAAAAGCTTTCAAAAGCAAAATTTGATTCTATGTCGCAACAAGTAACTGTGGCGTAGGAGAAAAGTTGTCAAGTAATATGTCAAAATTTGTAGAGTTTGTATGGTTACTGGTGGTACTTATTCTGATCTCGAGTTACATTGCAACATTGGCTTCACTACTCACTATTGAACAATTTGAATTAGCATCGAAGGGAGGAAGTGAGGAACCGTGGGGTTTCATGCATCGGTTTGTACTTGAAATAATCATGTTTATGAATTTTCCGATCTATATCGGTAATAATCATCATTTGCGATTTTGTTTTGTTTCTCTCAGATTTAATATCGCAACAGATTTGGTGGAAGTTGCCAAGGATGCTGATGAGTTAGGTCTCGCCAGAGTTCTTGTGTAGATGTGGTTTATGGTCATAAGACAGTTTATTTGGAATAAAGACTACTGCGTAAAGCCACGGTAAATCCTGAACACGACCTTTTAATTTCTTTTCATCTTTTGCGGGTTACGATTTTCGGTGAAAATCCAAAATAAACCTTATATCACTGTTTTGGTCTGATATATTATTATTGTTGGCAATGATTTCCTATTCATGAAGGAATCTCAAATTAGTATTGATTAATTGGTGCTTAATTACAAGGTACCATTTCTCATGTATGATAAAGTCTAAAAGTTCATAGCCTTCTGTTTGGAATGGAGTTGTGCTTTCTGGTTGCTAAATTTTTTTCTGTAGTATAGTTTGTTTTGCTGAAATATACTATAATGTCAGAAGTATAAGTTAGTATGTTCATGTTTCTAGCCTTTAGCATTTGGAATGTCTTAAGCTACATGAGAACTCAAAATGTGATTTGTTTCAAGTTTTTGATAATTTATATATTTTACCTTTGGTAAAAAAGATTACACTTTTGTGGTGCTATATATATATTGTCACGTCATACTCATCATACAGTTTTGAACAACTGGCTGAATGACGGCAAAAAAACCCAACCCGGCGGGGAAACTCAAAACCCGAACTAACTGGGCAGGGCGGTGCATGATTATCGGGTTACGTGACGGGTTTAATCTGGTTCGGTACGGGGAAAGAGCTAAACATCCTAGCTCCGCCCCACCTGTTGAACATATACCTTTCTCGACTAAAGGTTTTTATGTTCATAGGAACAAATCACCGAAAGAGCAGCTTCACGATCATATGGAAATGAAGATAATGGTTGAAAAAAACGCCAACTAATGGAAATTGATGTGTGCAACAAGATGATGATGGAAAGAAGGCAAGGGTTTTAAAACTGTAATGACACAATATTGACCGAACCAGAACAGAACGATCCAGACCTAACTGAACCGTTTTGATCCATTCTTTGTTCAGATATTTTATCAAAGGTCGGCGTCGGTCCAGCTCACGCCAAACATGAGCCTATGCCGTAGATGTAACAAGATGGGCAACTGGACTCAACACTGGCAATTATTTAACCTAACACACACGAACCTTTTCTCTAAAAAATATGTGAAGCGAACCCGCCAGTCGGGCGGGTTATGTAACTAGTTTATATATATATAAAAGATCAATAAAATTTTATCCTAATATTGAAAAATACTTTTTATGTTTGAAATATTTTTTTTGCTAAATATATTTGTATATATATATATATATATTTTTTAATAAATTGTGTAATTCGGGTAAACTCGAAAACCGAACCGAATCGAACTAGGATTCAACCGAACCGAACCAAAAACCGAATTTGAATTCGGTTCGGGTCAGTAGATGGGTTGACCTTAAAAAAACTTTTAACCGACCTAACCGAACCAAACAAACTGAATAACCCGATAACCGAACCGATCAACACCCCTAGCATGACCTATGCACCCTTTGGTTTGTATCCGGCTCGTCAGGCCCAATTCTCTTTAGGCCCAAGTTGGATTAACAAGATGATGGCACGACAGATAGCCCCTTCGTGGACTGTTACTCAGCCGGCTCGTATTGCCCAGCAAGCCTATGTTTCCCATCAGCCTGCAATTCAGTCCGCACACCAACCGACTCGAGACCCGTCATGAAATATTGACACATGTGCATCCTCTCACCTTACTTCTCATACTCATACTTTATGTAATATTTTAAATAAATGTTTATATCCATCTGTTCGTGTTGGTGACGGAACTAACATACCCGTAACCAACACGGGTCATAGTATTCTTCCAACTCTTAACGCCCCCTACATCTTTATAATATTCTTGTCACCCCCAATATTATTAAAAATCTTATATCCGTTCGTCAATTTACTAGAGATAATAAATGTATCGTTGAATTTGACGAATTTGGATTTTCCGTTAAGGATTTCTTGACTCGTCATATTCTTCTCTGATGTGACAGTTTGGGTGATCTATCCAGTTACTAAACCGTCATACACTCCAAGTGCATTGGTATCTATTAGTCCTACAACGTGGCATCAACGTCTGGGTCACCCTAGCGATGAAGTGCTACAAACTCTTTTTTCTCATAATTATATTTCGTGTAATAAGAAAAAGTCATCTCATATTTGCCATGCTTGTCAGCTTGGTAAACATGTGCGACCTCCATTCGTTAATTTAAACTCTATTGTTTCTCATTGTTTTGAAATCATTCACTTAGATATTTGGACATATCCTATTGTGAGTGTTAGTGGGTTTAAATATTATGTTTTATTTCTTGATCACTTCTCTCATTACTTATGGATTTATCCTCTTCGTAATAAATCCGAGGTTTTTAACAAGTTTGGCATATTCGTTCTTATGTTCAAAATCAATTTAAGTGTGATATTAGTGCATTTCAATGTGACCATGGTGGTGAGTTCGACAACACCAAACTACTTGACCTATTTGCGACTTATGGCATTCAAATGCGATTCTTGTGCCCTAAGACATCCCAACAAAATGGTAAATCTGAACGCATGATCCGTACGATTAATAACATGATTCGCACTCTCCTTTTTCAACCCAACCTTCCGCCTACATTTTAGGTCAAAGCCCTTCACATGTTTGCATATCTCCTTAACCTTTTACCCTTCACCGCTATCCGCAATGAAATACCGTCCCAAAAACTATTTAACAAAGAACTTGATTATTCACGACTTCCTACTTTTGGATGTCTTTGTTATCCCTATCTCCATACACCACATAAGCTTGCCTCTCATGCCACACCATGTATATTTTTGGGATATCCCACATATCATCGCGGTTATCGTTGCCTCTACCTCTCCACCCAAAAAATAATCCTATCACGACATGTAACATTCGACGAACAACAATTTCCATATGCCTCTACTACTTCCATTAACAACTCGACATATACTTTTCTCGACCCTACACCATCCCCTCTTATTCATCACATCATTTCTAAAACACCCAACACTACTAATCCTTTTCCTGACGTCCCAAATAACACAACGTCACCCCACACCTCTCCGCTCAATACCATCGAACACACTACACCGACCCCATCTTCACAGCCTACTATCGCAACACAAGAACCTCTTATATCTTTCCCCTCTACTAGCCCAACCCCACCGACCCAACAACCTCTCGACACCGACCACTCTCCAACGGCCCAACAACAATCTCCTACTGTCCCAACCATCACAACTCTATCTAAGCAAACTAACCAACCCACACCCTCGGCCCAATCTCACCCAACAACTGTTCGGACTCATCCTATGGTCACTCGCACTCAAGTCGTCATTGTTAAGCCCACTAATCGTCTCAATCTTCATACGTCTCATGTGTCTCCTATTCCTAAGTCTCCGTTTATTACTTTAAAATACTCTAATTGGAAGAATGTTATGTCGGACGAATATAATGCGTTAATTTAAAATAATACATGGGTACTTGTACCTAATCCATCTAATGTCAATATAGTTCGGTCCATGTGGCTGATGAGGTATCATTTTATATATTTTTTCGGGGTCGTTTAACCCCCTAAATCTTGCATTTATGCCCAAAATAGGCACTTAATTGTTCCTTTTCAGGTATTCAGCATTTAGAAGGCATTTAGAGGAAATACTCGTGACTTGGGCTCATTTGGAGAAGAAACGGACAAGACTACGAACCTACACCAACATCTCTCAAGAATTTCTACTCAGAAGCTGGAGACGACGTCACAGATTACACTTGACGGCGTCACAGATTACACTTGACGCCATCACAACGCATACCAAGACGGCGTCACAAGATCTCAATACGGCGTCAGAATGTACGACTCAACTTATTATCAAAATATTCTATGCATGAACGGCGTACACTATTAAAAAGCGACACCGTGTCATAGCGAATTTCCTATAAATACAAAACACGTTTTTAGGGTTTTAAAAGTGTGTTTACTTTAGAGTAAAAGAAATGTCGAACCCTAGTCGTTTAGCGACTGGTTAGAGACAATTTTATGGGGACTCAAAACCCTATTTTACTACCTTCAATTCATGTATTTAATCAAGCAGACTATCTTAATCATTTCAATTGTCTTTGTTGTGTGATTCTTATAGTACTTACCTTTAACTTTAACATGCTTTGGCTATACATTTCTATTGTGTTTAATATGAATTGTATAAAACCTAGGATGTAGATCTTAGTGGTTTTGCTTCTTGTGATGAATATGCATGTTAGGTCTTAGAAAACCAGCTTTTGTCTGTATCGTTGTTGATATGTCTAGGAAAACATGATTGTGTAGAAAGGATACCATCGGGTAACAATCTTCATACTACCTTGCCCCTTATATGGTTGATCCACTCTTAATATATTTCAAATGCATTTAATATACTCTTAGGGGCCTTGTAATAGTCCCTTCAAACTACCTTACTTTTGCGTTTCCTAACGAATTATTAAATAGACGGCGGGTCGTGTATTCGTTCACGACTTAGAATTAAATACAATAGATCAACACCAAGTGTGACAAAGCAACAACACTAGGAGACGCAATCTAGGGATTACACATTATTAAATAAACACAATCTTTAATTATAACTGTAATCACCATATAGCTTAGTTTATTATTTAGATTAATAGCAAAACCAAACCAATCCTCTCAAATATATGATTTACCTATGCATTCCTATAAAATAAAATAATACAAAAATAATCACCCTGAAAAAAAACCCCTAGAATTTGTAGACCTTTATCAAGCCTTTTTCAACCATTCCCCTAGAGAACTAAACATCCCCCGAGTCTTGCCTATACTACATTAACAAACGTTTAGGAACATACTGCCTAAGGGAGTTGTAAAACTTCTTGTAGAAGTCCCTTACGACAACCGCAATAGTGGCTATTTCAGCATAAATACGATGCTAATGGCAGCCTCAACAGATATAAGGCTCGATTGGTTGCAAATGGTAGTAGTCAGCAGCTCGGTATTGATTGTGATGAGACCTTTAGCCCTGTTGTTAAACCAGCCACTATTCATATTGTGCTTAGCCTTGCGTTGTCTCGTCACTGGCCTATTCATCAGCTTGATGTTAAGAATGCTTTTCTTAACGGATCATCTTTCTAAGACAGTTTACATGCATCAGCCACCCGATTTTGTGAACCCTCGGTGTCCAAATTATGTTTGTCTTTTGCAGAGATCTCTATATGGTTTGAAACAAGCATCATGTGCTTGGTTTCAACGCTTTGCAGGATATGTTATTAGAGTTGGTTTTTCTCACAGTCGGTGTGATTCCATGGTTATTTATTTACAGACATGGTGCTTAGTTGCTTATTTATTGATTTATGTGGATGATATTGTTCTCACAGCTTCTTCTACAACTTTGCTTCAACGTATTATATCATCTTTACATAGAGAGTTCGAGATGACAGACCTTGGGGCCCTTAACTATTTTTTAGGCATTTTCGTTTCTCGTAACAATACTGGGATGTTTCTCTCTTAACGGAAATATTTTATGGAACCACTTCAGCGAGCTCACATGAGCAACTGTAACCCCACGGACTCCCGTTGATACGGAGTCTAAACTTGGCCCTGGTGGTGATCTCGTTACTGACCCTACTCTTTATCGTAGTCTTGTAGGTGGACTACAGTATCTTACTTTTACACGACCAAATATCTCTTATGCAGTTCAACAAGTTTGTTTGTATATGCACTGCCTCAAGATGTCCCGAGTACATCCGACAGCCATCTAATCGAGCTCGAAAATAAATTCCAATGCTTGATGGAAGCTCATCTTGCTCTAACACAACCTACTCAAGTGAACAAAATAACTACCTCATGTGAGATCTGTAGTGGTCCCCACTACACTCAGTATTGCATGAAAGATCCCGAACAAGCCTTTGTTGAATACGCATCCTCGCGTACCGATGAAAGCGGGAGTAAGTGTATACTTTAAGCCCGAGCAAAAACCAAATTTGATGATACCTATAATCCATCATGAGAAGTCACCCAAACCTTAGGTGGAGACAACCCCAAAATTCTCAAAATAATTTTTCAAACCCACCTAACCGGTTCCAACCCAACGGTTCGATCCCTAAAAGTCTTTCAACAACTATCCTCGAAGCTTTAACAATCAATCAAACCTTGAAGGATTGGTATCTAATTTCATGGCATCTCAAGGACGCTTATACGGTCCAAGTTGAAGCTGATTTCAAACAACAACAAAGTGAGATGACCAACAAAATTGACACTGTGCTGAAGGCCATCACTGATCGAATAGCGGGCACACTACCTAGCGATATGGTTAAGAACCCGAAACTGAGTACTTATCCAGTTTTGTCTGCTCGTTCTTACCCAACTGAAGACCCGCAATGCTCAACTCAAACCCACGGTTCGATCAACGCCATCACAATCCATACCGAGCAACAAAGCGCCTCTTATAATAACGGAGAAAAAGAGAATAAGAAAGAAGAGGACAACCTAAAAAATATCCACTTCGACCCTCCTACACCACCCGATCTATCAGTTACGTTCATAACCGAAAAAGTCTCAAATTTTTTTTCAATTTCATTCTTCGAAATCACCCGGATTAGTGCCCCCCCATATCCCACCCACTGAACTCATTTGCACCAAAAGAGGGAAAGGAATGGCGTCGACGTAATGTGTAATTGGGAGATCATCCCGATGGATGACAATTTCCCGCGAGGAGGAACGAAGCAGAGGAAGAATGTGGTGGATTTTGACATATTCCTGACTAGGAGTGAACTCACATATCACAAGTACCTCATGTGTGGCCCAATCCCTTTAATATTTCTACGAAACCCCATCATTATGGAAGGATGCCCTTCGAACCTCAAGATACCATGCAACATTGGGCATGCGCATGTAGAAAAAGCCTACATTGACCTTAACTCCCCTCTAAATATCATGACCCGAATGATGTATAATTGGATCATGAGGAGAAAACTCGACCCTAGGAAAATGCGAATGAGGAGTTAGCAATTTCATAGGAAGGATTAAAGGAATGCATGTCTTTGTCGGAAACTTCACTTATATCGTGGACTTCATGATTATTGAGGAGATTAGCTCAATTATAGACCCTAGGTTGTCACAAGTAGTGCTAGGGAAACCTTTTGAGGAAATGTCCAACATGACTCATGACCCACCCGAAGGAGTAGTCAGGTTCACCAACAGAAACAATGAAGTTTCCTATAAGATGCCCCATAAGATAGAACAATACGACCTCATTTGTCAGACCTGAAAAAGAGCACACAAAATTAGTCTACCTTAGGAATGAGGAGGATAAGAGAAGAGGAGTGTGTATCGTATAGAGCAAAATATTAAGATTTACAAAGAATTGCTGATAACTCAGGCGGGATACTTATCATGAATGGATGGCGAAGGAGAAGTCAGCAGTGTAAGGACATGTGACTTCGAGTCTGGCTACAGGACTCGTAAATAAAGAAAAAGCCGCTTCTTGGGCAGGCAACACCAATATTTACTTTTCCCGCAATTAGGAGTGTCATGTGTTTTATTCTTTTCATTTTATTCTATCATGTTCGAACTCTATCTTGTAATCATGCTTTGTATTGTTTTTAACCTCGTCTTAATTTCAATCAAAGGTATTTTGCAAACAATAAGTGTAGGGGAATCTATCTGGTTTTTGAACCAAGTTCAATCATGTTAAATAATTTGTTTAGATTAATTCGCGAGTTTCGAGTCATATGAGTACATTGTCAAATCTCGGGTTTTATGCAGCTATTTGTACAGGAATTAACCTTATGGGAATCGAGTGCAAAAATTTTTCATCAAAAAACGCAAAAATTTGTTTTCAAGGAACGTGGATAGAGACAGCAGTCACGATTTACACGCGACGCCGTCATCACGACACCTGTGACCGGGTTAGGACTTTCCCTGACGGCGTCAAACGCCCAGGTCCCCCAAAAAAAACTTTAAAGTTTTAATTATTTTTGAAAATAAAACTTGCATAACATTTAAAATATGTAATCTTCTGTTATAAACCTGCAAAACCAATAAGTTTGACAATTCTTTCATCCTATCTTTACTGCAGTATCGAGTCAAACCCTAAATTCACATTGTATATTTGTATATCGCATATTTTATGCTTGGTGTAGTTGTCTTTGTTTTTTTATTACGGGTTATATTTGATGTGAAGAAGCTTGGAAGTTCTTAGGAAGTTTCATTGGACAATTCTTGGATGACGATTTAACCCATATTATCGCATGTTTCTTCTCTATTATTGAGCAAACCAGGGGAGTACTAGTTTTTTCCTTGTTTTCTTTTCCCTTTATTCGTTTTTACGGGTACTTTTATAGAACATTAGGGACAATGTTCAACTTAAGTGTAGGGGAAATAAGCCTTAGAAACTATTTTTTTCATTTGCCATTTGCTTTGATTTAATGATGGGTAATATATCGAACATAGCATAAGAGTAATTCTGACCCAAATGTAATTTTTTTTATGACACTTACTGCACGTAAACCAGTATTAAGAGCATCTCATGACAAGAATTTATATTTACTAGCCAATAACAATCCTCGAATTCCACCCACTAAATAGTGAGGTTCGCCCTTAGATGTTATACCTTTAGCTGTTGAGTTAAGATTGGCAACATGTGTGTCTATTCCGCGTTACGATTGTGTATGCGTGGTTTTCGTCGCCTTTTCTGGAACGTTGGTATTGGTTACTTTTGGATTATGAGAGTGTACCAGTAGTATATTAAATTCTAGAACTTGTTTTTGTGATGCATCCTGAGACCGCATAGTAGAAGTGTTGGATTTGCTCTGATAAGTGGCATAAAGATTTAACCCATGTTTTAAGACCTGTAATTGTTATTGATGGTCACACCGATCATATAAACTATCCACACCCTTCTCTGCGCACGCACTCACCTTTAGTGCAGGATACCCTAGTAACAACCCTTTGGTTAAGCCGAACTATAAATGAAGCGCATTTGTCACTTTAAACCAATCGTACACCCAAATCGCCTTAGCACACCTTGTATGTACTCATTTTTAGTACATTATTAGTTTTTAACCCAAGTTAATTATTCAGTACACGGTTGCTAAGTCCTTATCCTTGTAAATACTGTTTTGGGACGATTGAGATTCATGGTAGTATTTATTTCGCAGAAGATGAGAAGAAAAAGTTAAAGTCAATACCCATTATTGTTATTTGATCTCCATGTTATTTTAGATCCCACCTCAAATCGGGGTTATTAGTTAGATTGTACAATTAACGCAGCTTGGTAAAAGCTCAGTGTAGGGGTACGTGTTTTTAAAGCCCAAGTTATGATGTATTTGTTATTTAAATTACTATATATATTAATATATATATAGATATTTATATATTATATATATATATTATATATTATATATATATAATATTATACTACTATATATATATATAACGAAAAGAAAGAGATTGATGTAGAGTTGTGTAGAGTTTGTATATCTTCGTCCGAGTCTTGCTTAGCAGCTCAACCATACGTGTTTCTTGTAATAATTAGGCTATACCCTTCCACTCTAAATTCACCTAAAAAGCCACCCAAATGTATCCCATCCTGTTTCGTTTCTATTATTATGTTATCTTACTCTAACACCCCCAACCCTTTAAAATACCTCAAAGACCTCTTGGATAGTAATGAATAATGCTTGCGCCTAGCGGTGGAGGTTTGATCCTTTACCAAGCCTATGGTAATTTATATGCTATGACAGGTAATGAGTGTTGATTTTTTGTTTCCCCTTTATGTTATAATTTATTATACACCAGAGTGAAAGAGAGAATCCCAAACACTTATGTGAGGTGTTAATGTATACTTTCCGTGCTGTTAATTACGAGGTCTAGAAGGTTGTGTAGTAAAATACTTTTAAAGAGTATGTAAAATGACCCCTCATAGAAAAGCCTATTTGCTTGAGGACAAGCAAATCCCAAGTGTAGGGGTATTTGATGAGGTGTCATTTTATACACTTTTTCGAGGTTGTTTAACCCCCTAAATTGTGCATTTATGCCCAAAATAGGTATTTAATCATTTTTTCAGGTATTTAGCATTTGGAAGACATTTGAAGGAAATACACGTGACTTGGGCTCATTTTGGAGAAGAAACAAATAAGACTACGGACCTACACCAACATCTCTTAAGAAATTCTACTCAGAGGCTGGAGACGGCGTCACAAGATACACGTGACGCCGTCACAATTCAACCCATGACGGCGTCAGAGATTTGGCGACGACGTCATAACGATTGCCGCCTCAAAAGAAACCATAGAAGATTCTAGATAAAGATGATCTCTCGACGAGCACGCGAAGTACCAGATATTGTTTTGAACATAACTTCCATATACGAACTCGGATTTCGACGATTCAACAGCTCATGCGTTCAGAACGAGAAAATATACAACTGCGAGGAAAATGTTGATGTGATGGGGTCACATGTTATTGGTGACGCCGTCGTGAAGGTCGGTTAGGGTTTTGCTTATAATTACAACCTCATAACTTCGTTTTTATCAAGCCCCATCCGATTCTAGGGTTTGGGTAGGTGTTTTTCCAGCAACTTAGAGGGCTAATTCAATCCATAAACATCTTGTAATGGTTTGATTATTACTTATATCTTAATTTATGTCTTCAATTCCTTTTGTTGATTATGATTTCTATTCTCTTTTAAGTATGCTTGGTTAATTCATCTAGTGTTTGCTTAGATGTTATAATCCCTAAGATTGATTGTGTATTTGTGTTAGTTGGTGATTATTGATGTTTATTATGCATGTTTGATCGAAGATCCATTCGTTTACATACTATAGTTGATTGATTGATTTGTAATAAACTAGTTTGCATGATTAGGAAACCTTAACATGTAATCGGTTTATTCTTGGTCATTTAGCAACCTAAAGGCCTTTAAGAGACATGACTTAGCAACCTAAGCATGGACAAGTTAATTGGCGATTTGTATGTGAATGTTTGTTAGTTAGTCAAAAGAGCAACCTCTAGGCTAATTAGTGATACTTGGCAACCTAAGGTCACATTATGTCAAATTATGTTTGATAGTGGAAATCTTAATGCTTTATGCTTGTGTTCGTGTTCGATTGAGCAACCTTATAGACATTGGCCATAGGTGTAGAAGGGAGAGGGGATGTGAACGCTTAACCAAGCCATATTAGTCATAAACCCCCATCAATAATTCATCTAACTAGTTAAGCACAATACATATTCAAGATTAGGGAGAATTTCATCTAAGTAAACACGCTTCTTTATATCATTGTTCCTAGCTTAATTTAGTTATAATTAGGAGTAGTTATTAGCTTAGTCAAAACCTCTCTCAAACATATTGATTTTACTTACTTTCAATTAAACCAATAAAAGACAGAAAAAAATCATCCCTCAACCTTTAGATTTAGGCGACATACACATCGAACCTACCTCACTATTCCCCTAGAGAATGATCAATCCCCTGGACTTACCTATAATATACTACAACGGTTAGGTTCACTGCCTAGGAGGATTGTAAAACTTTTGTGGTTTTGTAAAAATCCGCATTAAAAGTTCTATGTATGTTGTTACCAATAAAAGAGTGAAGCTTAACCTGGACTCTGCTCTCTTGTGGCATTGTCGTCTTGGACACGTTAACAAGAAACGCATAGAGAAGTTACAACATGATGGACTTCTTAATTCAATTGACATCAAGTTTTTTGAAAAGTGTGTTGCTTGTATGTCTGGTAAGATGGCAAGAAAACCTTATTCACGTCAAGTGGAAAGGGCCAAAGATCTACTTGGACTAATTCACACCGATGTATGTGGTCCATTTAAGATTATGTTAAGACAAGGAGCTTACTACTTTGTCACTTTTACTGACGACTTTAGTCATTATGGCTATGTTTACTTGATTAAATATAAACATGAAGTGTTTGAAACTTTTAAAGTGTTTCAAAAGAAAGTAGAAAATCAACTCGGGAAGACCATAAAATCACTACATTATGATCGTGGAGGTGAATATTTGAGTCAAGAGTTTTTGGATCATCTAAATGATCATGAGATTATTGCCCATAGAACTCCTCTCTATACGCCATGGCATAATGGAGTGTCAGAGAGGAGAAATAGAACACTGCTAGACATGGTTTGATCCATGATGAGTCAAACTACTCTTTCAAAGTCCTTTTGGGATTATGCCCTTGAGTCTGCTGCATGCATTCTCAACATGGTTCCAAATAAGAAGGTTGATAAGACACCATACGAAGTATGGCATGGGCAAGCCCCTAAGCTGTCTTACTTAAAAGTCTAGGGTTGTGAGGCACTTGTTAAGCGTGATACACCTACCAAAACTGACAAACTTGAACCCAGAGCTTTTAAGTGTATCTTTGTAGGATACCGAAAGGAAACAATGGGATATTCTTTCTACTACCTACCCAAATATTTAACAAAACAAAATTTAAAAATAATAAATAAAAAAAAAAAAAAAAAAAAAAAAATAAAAAATTAATCAAAAAAAAAAAACGGAAAATCAAAAAAATAATACAAAAAAAGAAACCGATAACAAAGTCTTTGTTGCCCAGAATGCTGAATTCTTTGAGAATGATGTTATAGATCACGGAGCAAATGGGAGTCTAGAAGATCTTGAAATAATTCAAGAAGAAGATACACATCCTTCTTTAGACACTAGCTTAAATTATAAGAAGGATGATCAAGAAATTGATGAAACTTAAAGTGATATCAATCCCATTCGTAGGTTCACAGGACACGTCATGCCCTAGATCGAATGTGTTTATACATCAATGTTGAGGAACATGAATTAGGGGATCTCGGTGAACCTGCTAACTATAAAGCCGCATTGTTGGATCTTGAATCTGACAAATGGCTTAATGATATGAATGTGGAGATGCAATCTATGAAAGATAACGAAGTCTGGAAGTTAGTTGATCTTCCTCCTGACGGAAAAACCGTTGGTCATAAGTGGCTCTTCAAAAAGAAGACCGACATGGATGGAGCTGTACACACCTATAAAGCTCGTCTGGTAGCAAAGGGGTTCACTCAAACCCCAAGGATTGATTATGAAGAGACCTTTTCTCCTGTTGCAGACATTAGAGCTATTAGGATTCTTATAGCCATAGCTGCGTTTTATGACTATGAGATTTGGAAAATGGATGTCAAAACTGCCTTCCTCAATGGATATCTCAATGAAGAGGTATACATGGAGCAACCTAAAGGTTTTGTCAGCCAGAATTATCCAAACTGAGTATGCAAGCTCAAACGTTCCATTTATGGACTTAAGCAAGCATCCAGGCAATAAAATAAACGATTTGATGATGAAATTAAGAAATTTGGATTCAGTCAAAATTGTGATGAGCCATGTGTATATGTAAAAGCTAGTGGGAGTTATGTCACTTTCCTAATCTTGTATGTGGATGACATATTGATCATGAGAAACAATATTCCAATGTTACAAGATGTAAAATCCTATCTTGGAAGATGTTTTGCTATGAAAGATCCAAGAGAAGTTGTATATATTCTTGGAATTAAGATCTACCAGGATAGATCAAAGCGATTAATTGGTTTATGTCAAAGCGCTTACATTGAGAAAATCTTGAAGAGATTTTATATAGAGAATTCCAAACGTGACACTATCCCAAAGCAAGAAAAGCTGAAATTTAGTAAATCTCAAGGTGCTTTAACGCCTGCTAAAATTCATCGCATGCATAATATTCCATACGCTTTGGCTGTTGGATCAATTATGTATGTTGTGAGATGTACTCGTCCTGATGTTGCGTTCACACAGAATATAACAAGTCGATTTCAACAGAATCCAGGTCATGCTCACTGGACTGCTGTTAAGAACATTCTGAAGTATCTTCGCAATACTAAAGATATGTTTCTTGTTTATGGAGGTGATACAAAATGAGAGCTCGTGGTTTCTTGCTACACTGATGTTGGATATCTGACGGATGCTAATGACATGAAGTCTCAGACTGGATATGAATTTGTTTTAAATGGAGGTGTTGTTGACTGGAAAAGCACAAAGCAAAGTATTTTTGCAACCTCGTCTACAGATGCTGACTATATCGCTGCTTTTGACGCATCGAAAGAGGTTGTATGGATTCGTAAATTCATTTCTTTGCTTGGTGTTGTTCCCATAATTGAAGAACCCATAAATATGTATTGTGATAATACCGGAGCCATAGAAATAGCGAAAGATCATGGAGTCACTAAAGGTACAAGACATTTTTGCGCAAAAGTTCACTATCTTCGAGAAACCATAGAAATGGGTGATGTGAGGATAGAAAAAATTGACATAGATGACAACTTAGCTGACCCTTTTACTAAATCTTTGGCTTTTCCAAAGCATTCAGAACATACTAAGAAATTGGAATGATTCAAGCTAGTAGACTCATGTAAATCTGTGTTTATTAGTCATTATGATAATTAGGATTGTAAGACATTTTATGTTCTGATGAATAAAGATAACGAGGGTATTGTTTCATTCATATAACAATTGTTTATCCTATATTTGCATATTTAATCCTTGAATGATTCATCATTCTAAATATGTCCATTACCGGTTAACAGTATGGGAGTATTGTTACATAAGGTAAATGTGAGTGTTGGTTGTATTCTGTGAATATATGGATGGTTCCCACCAAACTCATATGTTACACACAAGGGATGCGTATTGGACAAACCCCAAACCTACTCGAATGTTTTACTTTATGATCCTTTGTCATAAAGAAAAATTTTGAAGAAATAAAAAAATGGTTAGCAAGTCATCCTTAGACTTGAGAATACAACAATTCTGGTATGTGTGGGATATCACTTTTTAATTCCCTAAGTCAAACGCTTCCCAGAAAATGGTAGTTATAAGACTATAATTGAAGGGATTGAAGCAGCATTTACAACAACTTGTATTCAAGAAAGAATTTGTTCCTCCACTTGATATGTGCAGAATCAAAACATTGGCGCCTCTCTATAATTAATTTAGATAATTGATTTCGGCTATTATCCGAACCCAAATGTAATGCCAGAGATTCTTGATTACATTTGGTATTTTTGATATTAAATTCTATAACGAGAATCTAAATGGTTAAACTATATGGAATGATTAAGGATCCATATCCATGGTTTAATAACGGTAATTGAAAAAAGGAATGATCATAGCAAGAGATAAAATAACATGCTAACTGAGAAGTTTTATGATACATTTGATCTCAAGACACCTTCTGGTTTTTAAAAATGATGTGAGTGTTGCTAGACGTTTCTTCCGTCGTTAGTGTAAGGGTTGTCTGCTACTACCAACTCCCAAGTGGGGAGCTGAATGGATTAAAGGTAGTTTGAATAAGCAATACAACGACATAAGTGTGAGAGCTTTTGGGGCACACACGTTAAACGTATAAAGTACATTTAAATACTTCACGTAACCTATTAAATGTAAACCTTTTAAGACACGAACAATTAAGACAAGAACCATGGGCTGTCCTTGTGAGTGGCCGGCTATACTAGAAGGTTCTAAGAGAGTGTCCATGTTCGATGTATGAAGAGATAAGGAGGAGAATATATGATAAGGAATTGGAGGTTTTGTGATAAGGCTAAAACTTTAGTCTTTTAACCTTATCACAAGTAGAGAGCTTGAAGGCTATAAAAGGATACCTCCCTAGGTTATAACCGGTTAATTGAAACAACCCTAATCACAAATATTCGATCCTTCATCTCTCTCAAATCTGCCGAGCAAATCAAAACCCTAAATAAGGTTTTTTATTTGATTTTTGGTTACTTCCAAAACCCTCAATACATTTTCGGTTGATTTCTTTTAGGGTTAATCTATCTGAGATTTGGAACCCACGTTGTTTATATTACGTTTTACTTTGTAGTCAAGGCGGACAATAAGAAGATTCGTCTAGGATAGTTTTGGTGAAATTTGGTTACACTGTAGCAACCGAATTCGGTGAAAAACCCTTTTCACTTTTCTGATTTTCGGTCCAGAAGCAAGAGTGGTTTTGGTGATTAGTTTTCAGAAGTTTTGGTATACAAAGGTTGTATTGGTTTATACGTAAGGTTTGGACTAGCATCCGGGCGTGCTTGTTAGACGTGTTTGTATGAGCACATCGTAATGGTGGACAATAATCCACTTGTTTCATAATCATTTGCTGTTGACTTCAAGGGTATGTCTTCTATTTACTTTTCATGTTCCTCATTGTGTTTACATGTATGTTAATTGTTTATGCTAAACTAGATCTATCCGCTGCGTACTCGTAAGAGTTAAATGGTTAACTTGATTGTTAAATTCCAACATATATAGACTCCTTTACCAAGCCGGAACAAGTTACTTGTTGATAGAAATGTTTTTCACGTAGTGTAAGTCGATCAAATTTTTATCACGAGCCATAGAAACATATATATATGAATGTTGAAGATTCAAATGTTGAATCTAAAAGTCCAAGTGTTTTTTATCTCTCTTCCTCAAATTTTGCAACAAACTGGCGTGCAAGGAGACGCGAATAATCCAATCTAATATACCAGCATCATATGCACTGTCCAATTCTATTGCCCAATACTGAAGTAGGTGTAGAAGTGCAAATCTGAACTTGTCTACATTATGGTTAAGCTGTTTGCGCTCACAACTTGAATTCCTTAAACTTTAGTGTCGATGCTCCCTACACTGCTAACACACACATATATCTACAGTATTAAGTTTTACCAACTGTAGACTAAAACTTCTAAAACTTGGCTAATACACGTTGTGCAAGAGTAACATTTTAACAAGGAAGCACAAAGTATGACTTATAATAAACCTTTAAGTTTTCTTTGTGGAAAAAATTACGGGCGGTTCCGTGTGCAACAACAGCAAGAACAAGAACATAAGAGGCCGACCTGGATCAGCTTCGCTTCCAAAAATCCATTAGCCTCTAAAAGGAGTTAATAGAACCAAATTGTAACCGAGTCTGAGAAGGTTCAGAAAAAAAATTGTTTGCTATCCACAAGCTGCAGTATGTTGTTTTTTGTCCATTACCATTTTTTAACTCCAAGAAATATTTGGTAGGCACAATTATATTAATTAATAATCTACATACCGTCTACAAGTTATTGTGATGCAAAAGTTAATCAGGGTTTTGTTGTGAAACATGTTTTTACCAATTAATACAATATAATGATAAAGAGTTCTTTTTCTCCTCTTCTACGTTTAACATCACATACATACAAAGGTGATCTCTTTTTGAAACTGCTCTCAATGTAACAAGAAATAAACGGCAAAATGTGGTACAGAGGACAGTTCTTAAACCCATTCATTATCAAGTAATGGAGCGACTTACTTTAACATTAAATAAAAAAAATAATACATAGAAATATAGAATGTAACAGGCTTTAGGCAGAACACCCCATCTCACATATGTAAATGCAAGCATCGACCACTCATCATTTCCCGTTAAAACGATGTAAATGCCTCGAATTTAGCGAATGGATGAGTAATAGACGAACAAACCTGAAGATAAGAAAAAAACAAAAAAATTATGGAGGAACAAATATTGATTGAGATTTGTGAATTAATATGGGTCTAATAACTAGAAAATGGAATAGATAAGTGATAAGCGTATTATAGTCATTTTAATATACAATCACGTGCTAAGAAAAATGCTTCCTATAATAGAACCAATTTCAAAGCATACACTTATTTTTTAAACACTTGATTTACAACAAAAATATATAGGAAATGCTACATCCACAAAAAATTTTACAAAAAAACTTCCACAGTTAGGTTAGGCGTGATGCAAATTATTCTCAAGCGTGAGAGGCCAACCTCACGTGCGACCATCCATTACGCTAGTCCGTCACGAATACAATGATTTTTTTCGTTATGTCCCCATTGGTGGATTGAACCAAAAAGTATATATGAAATTGTATAGTGACATGACTCGTTTTCTACGATAATCACATAATATGAAAAAAGAAATGTTACCATAGGTATGGGGGTATGATATCTTTACATTACACCTCCTTCATACCTCGCTCTTGCGGGATCAGCTAGTTGTTGTATAAGATAATCGTGAGTAAAAGATAAAAGGAATGACATGTGTTAGATGTTTTGACTTGTACTCCGAAGGCTAGTTTGATAATTTTGGGGCTATATATATTTTAGCTTGTTTTTGTAAGGTGAGTTTGGTAATTGTGGAGTAATAAGGTGTCTGTTGTAGTTAGAAAAAAAAATGTGTAGGAGGTATAATTTTTCCATAATTGCAAAGAAAAGCGCTTCAAAAAGACATTTTTTTTTTTGGAACGTCGATTTTATTATAACCAAAAACTATCAAGAGCTAGATAACAAAACATAAAATAGGGTTTTTGACCAATCATCTCCATCCTAAACGAGGCTTTAGATCTAATACTACACCAATAAAAAGACAAGCACTGACATTATCAATAATCATCGACTTCGAAGGTTTTCTCTCGTCAAATATGAAGCTTGTTTTCGATCGAATCCAAACGTACCAACCAAATGGAAGTACCAAACTCCATATTAACATCTTTTAGTAGTTTTTGAATCCATACCGAATTGAAACAAGCCAAGACTTCCAATCTGCATAAGAGTTCAAGTTTGGCGTGATCAAATTCCACAAGCTCAAAACCTTATTAGCAATGTTCTCGAAAACCAATCCACCACCTAAAGAACAAATGGTCCGTCGATTCATAGCATTATCACAATGGGACACGACATACTAACCTGAATGTCAATATCCTCACGAGAAATGAATGAATCGGTTAGGTAAAAGCCATCGGTCTTGATTTTCCCAGGCAAGAACGTTAATTTTTATCGGGACACCACTTTACTCCATCTTAGCTTTATTCTCCAATATTCGAAGGCAGATTCTCATCGATACGTCTTTACGATCAGAGCCACCGAAAATAATAACCCGTACCTCTCAGTTCCAATCCCCATCTGACAGCCGAAGGTACGATATTGACAGAACGCGAACCAATTCTACAAGCTGTCGAATTGATTTTGCTCGATACCCCCTCTAGGAATTCGAACGGAATGAGCAGACCAAGACTCGTGTCGCCTATCTGGAACTAACAGTAACATCCTTTGAGGATTCAATCGCGTATAGTCCTGGGAAAGTTGTCTTTAAAATGCCCCTAGTATGCCAATGATCCACCATAAAAGCATTTGGTGACTCCCCGTTACCCATTTATTAGTCAGATAATCAAAAAACTACATACCTTTTCTTCTTGGATAGATCGTTACTTCACTCAAAATCTAATGCCAACATGATATTGCTAGTAGACGTCCATTCCGAATGAATTTTGACCACCCACACCGTGAAAAGCCACAATAACTTTTATCCAAAAGAGTCTTTTTGCGAGAGAAACTTCCAAACCCACTTAATCATCAGCATCGTTTAACGCAAATAAGCTAGACACAGCCCTTAGCCCGCCTTACTGTTTTTTGTCTGTCAAAACATTGTATTCCATTTAACCCAAGAAGCCTTTATTTACTACCCGTATCTGGCCATAAAAGAAATGACTTCTATTAGACTCCCAAATATGAATCACCTTTGTAGGCACTTTGGAAAAAAGACTTGTTGAAAAGACTGGAAAAGATCTAAAACCGATTTCAACAAGTTAAACGACCACCAATAAGGATAAAGTTTTGGATTTCCATTTTGGAAAGCCGAGACAAAACTTTTTTCAGAACTATCTCTTGCCATGCTTGAAACACTAGTCATAGAACCTCCCACTCTAGTCCCAAAATAAGTAGAGAAGGACACTAAGAACAAGACATCCTAACTTTTTCAAGCCGCTTGGATTACCTGAGCACTTTCCACATTAATCCCCTTATCTACTTATGTTCAAGTTTAAATCTTAAGGCCCAAGCCATGAAAAAAGCATTTCAAAAGTGAAACAAAGTGGAGATATTACCAGTCACTCCCCTTAGCCCTAATAAATAGCAACATCCGATAGAACATATGCGAAGACATCAAGATAGATCAAACACAATCCCGATTTAAACATCCCCGCGTTTAGATCCTTTGAAAAGATAAATGAAGGCTCTCCATCACGAGGATAAAGAGGAAAGGGGGATAAAAGGATCGCCTTGTTCCACCCTTTAAAGAATAGTAACCATTCGTAGTGACATTCATTGACAAGAATAGAACCCTTAGAAGACTTTAGGCGTAAACTTTAATCCAGTTACGCCATTTACCTGAAACCGAACTCTTTAAGAACATCATCTAAAAAAATTCCCATCTAAATCGAATCGAAGTGCCATTTACAACATCGACCTTAAAAAATTAGAGTTTTACTTCTTCTTTTGGTACACCGACATGAGATCACATTAAGAATAAACGGACCGTCAACATTTGTCTTTCGGCGATAAACGCAGATTGCACTTCATACAATGTCCCCCCCAAAACATTACAAGCCGGTTTAGACAAAATCTTGGCAAAAGATCTTGAGATACTTCAATGAGGCTAAAAGTCTACATCCTTGACCAAGTTAGCGTCCGTGACTTTTGGGATCAAACTATAAATGATTAGTTACAACCAGAGGGAATTTCACCATAAGGAGGGGGGCGTCCAATGATTTGACTAGCCTAAAAACATCAATGCTCAATAACAGGCCAAAAATACCTATAAAAGCCAAATAGAAGAAATACCCGTCAGGCCCGGGATTTGTCTGGCCACAGCCCAAACAGCCGTTTTAAATATCCTGTTAGAAACTTCTCCGCTCGAGGACCTGACTTTGATCGTTCGGAAATAGTTTTTCGTAAATCTCATATCAATATACACGCCTCTCCCCGAAGGTTTAGCGAATCTATCCTTAAAATGAAAAGAAAATTCTTGTTTGACATCATTATAGACTGCTCCTCCAACGCCATCAATCGTAATGACCCCTGATGTTCATATTGATTATACGTTTTTTTATTACAAAATTCCGAGGAAAAAAATTTGAGTTTTTCCCATCGCCATCGATTGACATTTTATCTTGGCCATTTTAAGCCAAATCCATGGAATGAATATGATCAATGATACGAAGAGCAGCCAAACCTCCATTCTTTTTTTTCGCTCTCCCTCAGTAACCTTTAACTTTTGTCCAAAACCGCATCTAACTGGTTCAACACCTTCTTAAGATATTGCAATATTAGAAACTGTTTCACTTTTTTATCTTTTAATCCAAATCTTGATGTGAGCTTAGGAAATTTCAATTTACCCCCAATATACGCCATTCCAATAATTCAACATAAGGGTGCAGAAATTCCAAGTTTGAAGTACGAAAATCATTAAAGCCCTCAGATGAAGCCATGGTGAAAGAATCGGAAGGAAACCGGACCATAATCAGGGCCGCCACCTCGAAGAAGAAACAGTCTGTGATCGATAAGAATCTGTCCAAAGTGATGCCGCTAATGTGAGTGAAAATATTAAGCAAAATTGTTAATACAAAAAATTCTAACCAACTTGCTCATTTTGGTCTGCAGAATTATGACACCAAGTGAAAGCACTGCCTCCAAGATAAACTTCTTCAGACTCCTGGATTTTAATAAAGAATTAAAAATAATCACGCCCAAGAACATTAAAATTAGAACCAAACCTGTCTGATTTTGAAAAACGCTAACCACATTGAAGTCCCCCATAAATCACAAACAGCGAAATCCTTGCCACTGATTAATAACATGCGCCAAGTATCCCAAAGCATACGTTTTATGCACGCGGATCATGAGGAGCATAGACCGTAATAAATCATGAGTTCAATAGCCGTTCAATTACCAAACACCCCTAATAATGATAAAAAAACCAAAAAGTGAACTTTTTTTACAATAAAATGTTTGGATTCCAACACACAGATTCCACCCTGAATTGCCTACACGAAATACTATGAAGATGCTCAAAGTTGAATACCCCAACACTGACGAACAACTGAAAAATCAATCTCCTCCATCTTTGTTCTTGAATCGCTAGAAAATTCACCTTATTTCGTTCACGCACATAACTCCTTTGCGCCAATCTTTTTTGGCCTTTTGACTGACATGCCCGTTGTATATAACGGTACATAAAATCATGCGATCTACAATCGAGACGCTCCTTGAGATTCAATGAAATCGACAGATTGTTAATCACCCCCATCCATGTTATAGCCCTTGTTTGGCCAACTTTTCAACACCTTCCTCCATAATACACATAATGAGCCCACCCTAGAAACTCGGTGCCACTGATTAGCTTAAAATGAACCAAACTTGCGGATTCATCTACATTTTCTTTGAGTTGGAATGGTTAGAATCCTCCATCGTCTTTCGTTGAGCTTCTCCTCTTCAAAGCATTAACAGACTTCTTAACCCTGTATACAAAATCATTGTCGTTATTGGTGTAAAACCCGGTGGGAATTTGGGACTAGAATTTGTACCACTCTCCTTATGTTTTTGATCCTTTGTCTTTTTGTTAAGCAAAGGGTATAGCCCAAAAGGATCCACAGATGAGTCCTTTTTTGAACCACCTTCATTTTCAAAAACCGTATCTGGAACTCGATTGAAAGTTGCTACATCTTTCTCAGATCAGGTTCTTCATTCCTTCTTCTAATGAATCGTCATCAGATAATTCCTCCTCATCCGAGTCCTCCACCAGGTCAGGGGTCCAACCAGGGACCTCCTTAGCACAAATCCAATACACTTTTCCCACTAAAAATGATTCTTGAACATTTTTCATAATATTTGAATTACTTAGTGAACAAACATAATCGTTTCGTAGTTGAAACAATTCCATCAGAGTCATTATGTCAATTAAGTTTTCCCCACCTGGTGACAATTCTTTGAAAGTGTTCAAAGTCCATAGTTTCAAATGGAACACCTCAATTTTCTACCCACAAAGCGACCATCAGCTTGGATATGCGGAAAGAAGCTTGCGAATTTCCGAGAACCAAGACAAACTCCCACATTAACGCGGAGATGCCTCTTTCGATTTCAACAGATGAAATTTCAAGAGAACCAACAATCCCCTAAGTAACTTACATTCAAGTCCACGAAACCTTCGTTCATAAGAAGCCTCTTGAATTGGTAAGGGACTCAAATTCATGAAATCCAACCCCAATAAGGATGAAGATAAGTCTATGGAGACGCAACAATCTCGTCAAGAACAATGGCCGAGGGAGTCATGATTAACACGACTTATGATTTTTTAACCGCAATAACATATGAATAAGAAACTCCTAGAATCCCCACTTATTAGGACGAGCGATTAGCAACCTTCTTATGATCCCTGCCCCTTGACCCCATGTTCAAAGTAGCTTCTTTTGAAAAATCTTGCCTATTAGCGTGAAGCGATTTAATTGACCCACCAAATTGTGCCTTAAATTGTCACCAACGAACAACATTAAACCCGTAGATAAAATGAACAAACCAAAATGTAACCTCTTTCGTCCATATTACCCGAGGATAAACGAATCAACAACATGTACGTATTGTTTACAAAATGATAGAAATAGCTCTTTGCAGAAAAAATTCCGGAAAATTTGTAACATCAATGGAGATTTGTTTTTATAACTTAATAAAACAAGGGGCTTACAAAGAAAACCAAGAGAAAAAAAATGTGTTTTTGTGCTTCCTTGTTAATTTGAGAAATGCATGTATTGTGTTTGTAGAGACTTTTGTTGTCAAACACTCATTGTGAAAACCCGAAACTTTATTTTCTTGTTTTCCACAAAACATTTTGTAAAAAACAAAGTTTCCACTAACTAAACGCACCTTAAGTATCTTTAGAATTAAACACCTTTGATTCATTAATAAAGCAAAACAACAAGGCTATTTTTATAAACTTTAATGCATATAAAATAACACTTAACAATTGAAAAGAAGTTTGATATTAATCATGAATGAATCATAAATGTGAAATAGAAAAAATAAAGAACAACCATAACTAGGCAACACAACTACAAGCATGTTACATAGTGTAAAACAACAATAAAAATTAATGAAATACAATACAAATAGTATTAAAAAGGTAATACCAATATTAATAATATAAATAAACAAAAAAAATCAACCATAAGTATCTAGTATCCACTTAAATCTTTTTCAGACAATACAATTAAATAATTAGCAACTAAAGATTTAATCACTTTTGCTAATAAAAAGGACAGTTTTAGACCTAGATATTATGACTAAACAAACTTTAGAATGTAGAAACATGTATTGTAAATAGCTCCAAATATTTAGGGAATAAATCACACAAAACTTAAAAACATAGAAAAAAAATGATGTGACAAGAGTTCATAGACACATGTGTTATAATGATGTATACGGTGGTGAGAGGTAGATATAGAGGGTGGTTGATGGTGACGATGACATCAATTAATAAGGGTTTGATATTAGGTAGGTTATTTTTAGACTTTAAACATTAGAAAATATGTGTTGTAGATATTGGTTGATAAAAGATGAAAAACTATGAACCGATGGGTTATTCAATTGATTCATCACATAGACATAAAAGCAAAAAATTACTGTTAACGCCAAACTATTTATTGATCACAAAAGAAAACACTAAATTTTACATACACTTTCACAAAAATAGTTAAAGTAAAAGTAGGCTAGGTACAATTTAATAAAGGCAAACATTAAAACTCATCACATTGACACATACCTATACTTTCATAGTTTAAGTCTCTCATAAAGACAAAATTAAAGGCAGACATAGAAGACTTCATCAATGGATCATAGACATGTAACATACTCAACATACATATAGACGTAAATGAAATCTTAAATAATTATAACAATAATTAGAAACCTTAACAACATCATTAACTCTTACCCATTCAACAAAAATATCAATATTTATAAGATAATATAATGTTGTAAATTCATCAAAATTTCTAAGTAAATTATTATTCTTGTATGTTATTATTATTAAAGATGGCAAAAAATTATGTCATCTTTGAAAAAGAGACTGGACTTTTTTATAGTCAATGCTTTCGGCTTCTTTGCGAGATAAACAAAGCTAGATTTTTTTGTCTCTTTACCATGTTTTTCTGAGCTATGTGGCTATCCTGGGCCCGAGCCAGGCGACGCGGACCATCCACTGCTGGAGCGGGCTTTGGTGAAAAATATAAAGACTATTTAGGCATGTTGTGGTCCGGGTCAGGATTTAGTTCGGGCTTTTTCGAGCGTGGCTTTTCGGGGTTTACTAGACCGGGCTAAGTCCGGGCTTGGGCTTTAGCCCATCTGTGCACCTCTATTTTGACGCATGTCACATGGTGGACTTGTACTTACGTGCCATGCCGTTGGCCTTTTTCATATAAGTCGAAATTGTAGATCTTTTTCTACCGGTGATGTGGCTGCTTAAATCATCAAAAGCGGAGTTCACACGAGGGAGTTATTGCCAAAACAATATAAGTATGTGACATACTTGTATTGTTTTCGCCATAACTCCTTCACACACGAACTCTAATTTTGATGATTCAAGTAGAAAACAGAACCACATGAGAAAGAGTATTCCAAGATCACTAAAAAAAATTTAATGATTCTAGTCGGCACGGAACCATGAAAATAAATATTTTGAGATCTCAAAGAAAATTGTGTAGATGATTTGAGTATTTAAGGGGAAATCAGATCTAATAGAAAAAGTAATTCAAGATCAATAAATTTTTTGACTTTTAATGACCGTTCCTATTGTCAGAAAATAAATCATTATATCTATCTTTTTAATGAGATCAAAATCAACCAAAACTTAAGTCAATTCAAAAACTATGAAGTGATTCCTAATCGGATAATCCAACCAATTTCATAACCTCAAACAATTGCAACTTGCTTCAAAAATGATTAATTAATTGACGTTTGATACCAATTTGTTAAGATCCGAATAATCAGAAATAAAGAAAACAACAAGAAAGCAAAACTAGGAGAGCAATAGGAGAAGTGTTTTCTTATTATCAAAAGTCAAAGTACAGTACGAAAAATTATGTTGCCCATTTTTAATTATAACATACAATAAAAGATAATAACATAAAATGTAAGATTGAAATTAACAACATATAATCACTTAAAAATAAGTATAATTTGTTTGAAGTGGAGTAAGAGTTAAGGATTTGTTAAAGGTTTTTAAATTAATGTTATAATTATTTAAGATTTCATTAGGTCTATACGTATGGTGTCTATATTCTTTGTGTTGAGTCCTTCAATCTATGAATATGTATGTGTCCTATACTCTATATGATGAGTCTTCAATGTCTCCTTTATGTTTGTCTTTATGAGATACTTAAACTAAACTATGCAATATATGTATGTGTACTGGAGAGTTTAATGTTTCCCTCTATTAAATTGTACCTAGCCTACTTCTACTTTAACTATTTTTGTGAAAGTGTATGTAAAATTTAATGTTTGCTTTTGTGATCAATAAATAGTTTGGTGTTAAGAGTAATTTTTTTCTTGTTATGTCTATGTGATGAATCAATTGAATAACTCACCGGTTCATAGTTTTCATACTTATATCAACTAAATTCAACGAACAAACACTGCTCTAAATTTTAAAGTCTAAAAATAAACATACCTAAAAATCTACCTTTATTAATTTATGCCATCATACAATCACAACCTCCCTCGATTTCTACCTTCTCACCACCGTATACATCATTATAACACATGTATATATGAACTCTTTTCACATCATTCTTTTATTATTTTTTTTAAGTTTTGTGTGATTTATTCCCTAAATATTTGGAGCTATTTACAATACATGTTTTTACATTCTGAAGTTTGTTTAGTCATAATATCTAGGTCTAAAACTGTCATTTTTATTAGCAAAAGTGATTACATCTTTAGTTGCTAGTTATTTAATTGTATTGTTTGAAAAAGATTTAAGTGAAAACTAGATAATTATGATTGATTTTTTTGTTTTTTTATATTATTAATATTGGTATTACCTATAACCATAAGTATTGTATTTCATCCATTTTAATAGTTGTTTTACACTATGTAACTCCTGTTAGTTGTGTTGCGATAATTATGGTTGTTTTTTTTGTCAGATTTTGATTCATGCATGATACTACTATCTTTTATAACTTCTTTTCATGTTAACTGTTATTTTATATGCCTTAAAAATTAATAAAAATAGCCTTGTTGTTTTGCTTTATTAATGAAACAAAATGTTGTCTGGAGATGATCTTTATGACAAAGTTTTGTTATCTAATACTATAAAACAAATATTTGATATAAGCTTCATACAATGTTTAGATTTTTAAAGAAATTATAATTATGTTAAGACAAATAGATGGGTCCTATATACTTTATGAAAATAGGTTCTTGTTAAATCAAAGTTGAGCTCATCATTAAACTATACTTAGTATGTTTTATAGAAAGGTGGTATTTATTTACCTTGTTGCTTTTATTTGGATAGTTGGCTCTTTAATTTTTCAAACTTGGGTCTCATTTAATCTTATGTGAGTTATATTACTTGTAAAAATATAACTCACATAAGATTAAATGAAACCCAAGTTTGAAAAATTAAAGAGCGAATTATCCAAATAAAAGCAATAAGGTAAATAAATACAACCTATCTATAAAACAACCAAAGTATAGTTTAATGATTAGCTCAACATGTTTTTTAACAAGAGACCAATTCTCAAGAATATTCTAGGACCCAACTATTTGTCCTTAACATATTATAATTTCATTCAAAATATAAACATGTATGCGATTACTTATCAAATTATGCTTAATAGTATTAGAAACAAACATTGTCATAAGGATCATCTCCCAATCACCTTTTGATTTATTAATAAAGCAAAACAACCAAGGCTATTTTAAAAACGTTTTTACATCATAAAAAATACTACAGTTAACATAAACTGAAGTCTAAAAGATAGTAAGTATCATGCATTAATTTACTTTGGGCTATATTTTGGGCCGGTACTATAGCACTGTAGCAAGCACTGTAGCAGCTAGTGTGCCACCGACCATTTGTGAATTGTATATAAGAGTAATACAATAGCCTAAAGCTGAAATAAGATAAAAGTGGTAGGTGAAGAAAATGGCACGAGAATTATGGTTTTATGGTAAGAGGTGAGATCATTAAAGAACAATGTCATATCAAAGAACAAAAGAACACATCCTAGCCATCCATTTTTCATCAAATAATAAAAAACCTCACTTTCCACCTCTTTTTTAAAAATTAAATATCTTGCAAACGGTAAATCGTCAAACGACAAAAAATACACCATCGCGACGAGAATTAAATCATCTTTCTATAGAGGGGCACTTTTATATACTTTCGACGAACTTTTTTTGAATTTTTTTTTTCAGTCACGTCTGAAAAAATCACATGTGATTTGTAGCAGAATCACATGTGATTTCATAAAATCACATGTGATTTGTGATACAAATCACATGTGATTTTTCCAGACGTAACTAAAAAAATCGATTTCATATACTTTTGACGATTTTTTAGTGTTAAAATTTTCGCGAAGAAAAATTACACGTGATTTGTTGTTTTTAAAAATCACGTGCTATTTCATAAATCGCATGTGATTTCACAAATTCACTTATGATTTTTAAAGTAATAAATCACGTGTGATTTCATAAATTCATAAATCGCATGTGAATTTACAAATTTACGTGTGATTTTTCAAGTAATGAATCACATGTGATTTTTCGAATCACGTGAGATTTTTCGAATCACGTGTGATTTTTTCTGGGCGAAAATTAAAAAAAAGTTCGTCGAAAGTATATAAAAGTGCCCGTCTATAGAAAGATAATTTAATTATCTTCGCGATGGTATAATTAAATTTGCGTAACGATTAACGGTTTGAGAGATATGTTAATTTTAAAAAATAAGATGAAAGTGGGTTATTTAATTAAATAAACATAAGATTTAATATAAGCCGTTAGATGAAAATAAAATGGATGTATGAGATTGAATGATTTGTTCTTTAATTGGACATTGTTTTTTATAGATATTTTTTCTGATATTAATAATTGATCAAGTTTAAGATATATCAAGATAAT
>BQNB010013592.1:0-72212 GCA_026074375.1 Tanacetum coccineum
ATCTGGTAGAGGGACAAGCTTCCATACTTCCTGATTAACAAACTGTTGCATCTCCTCTTGCATAGCTTCAATCCAAGCAGGATCATTAAGAGCTTGTGCAACACTGCTTGGTTCAAGTTGTGATAGAAAACAAGCAAACAGACAATGTAAATAGTCTGTGTGATTGTTCCGTTGTTGATTATGAACATAGCTAACAAAAGCACTTGCACCAAATTTAGACTTCTTCAATGTACCTCTTGTCTGAACAGGTGAAGTGAGATCCCCAAGTATCTGTGATTGAGGATGAATAGTGTTCACCCTCTTAGTAGGAACAGAGTCAACAACTATACTTGGTGCTAAGTTGGTGACAGTACCACCAAAATCATCATCATATGAAGAGGAAGAGAAAATGCCAGAGTCAGGATGGTGGTTTATGTTCCCCATTTCTGAATATGTGGACATGGAATTGGCAAGGTCAGATGGAGAAGGATATCTTGAAGAATGTTCACTTGAGCCCAAAGAGTGACCAGGGGGAAGTGATGGTGCAGCAGTATGAACAGGTTGAAAGACAGGAGTAGATGGATCAGTAGAACCATCAGTAACACCAGCAGCAGAAACAACCTTACCAGCAGGAACCCTATTCCTACTGGTTGCAAGATCAGCTTGACTCAGATGCTTCTCAGCTGTAGCATTGGCTTCATATGCTTGCTTTTGAAGCCTAGCAAGTTCCTCTGCATAATCTGAACTGCTCTCCACCATGTCAGAAGCTGCATTAACCTTTGTACCTGAAAAAGAGTTAGAAGGAAAAGAAGGAACAACTATGACTTGTTCATCACACTCCGAATCTGAATCAGCTTGTGTACCTGCATGTATGTTAGTATCTTGGGAACCTGCAGGTTGATTAGCTTTGAAACGAGTATAACCTAAAGAATCAGTCAAATAGTCAAGGTCAAAATACCACTCATGACCCAAACCCTGAACATTAGGTTTCTCCTCAAGATATCTTAGATTAAGTGTTTCTTCTATCTTTTTGCTGGATAAATTGTAGACCCTATAAGCCTTACTATGAGCAGCATACCCAACAATAAAACCTTCGTCAGCTTTTCCCTCAAATTTTCCCAAGTGGTCACTGGTGTTAAGTATGGTCACAAGACACCCAAAAGGTTTAAGATGACTGATGTTGGGAACTTTCCCAGACACTAGTTCATAAGGTGTCTTGTTATGGGGTTTAGTCACTAGAACCCTGTTCAAGACATAACAAGCAGTACTAACTGCTTCTGTCCAAAACATGGTAGGCAACTTAGAGTCAGCAAGCATAGTTCTTGCTGCCTCTATGAGGGTTCTATTCTTTCTTTCAGCAACCCCATTTTGTTGTGGGGTTCTGGCATTACTGTAATCCCTTCTAATCCCCTTTGACCCACAGAGTTCAATTAATTGAAAATTTTTAAACTCTGTCCCATTGTCACACCTTATGGCTTTAACCTTTTTAGTTAACTGGTTTTCAATAAAAGTAATAAAGTCCTTAAGGATACCATATGTTTCATCCTTAGTCCCCAAAAAGAAAACCCAAGTAAACCTGCTAAAGTCATCTGTAACCACCAAGGAATAGTACTTGTGATCAATGCTTCTGATGGAAGTAGGACCAAAAAGATCCATGTGAAGTAACTGGAGAGGAGCAGAAATGGTGCTCACAGCAGTGATGGCCTTGTAAGAAGCCTTGTGTTGCTTTCCTTTGTTGCAGGCAACACAGTTGTGCTCATTTGTGAAGAGTTTGGAGGGTAGCCCTTTGACTAATCCATGCTTAGCTAGCTTGTTCATGTTTTTGAAGTTCACATGAGCCATCCTTCTATGCCATTTGGTAGACTCTTCTAAGGATGCTTTTGCCAGCAAACAGGTGACATCTCTTTCAGGTTGAATGTCAGACAAACTGAAACAGTAGAGATTGTGCCTTCTTGGAATTCTGAGAACCACCTGACTACTCTCAGGTAGTTGGAACTCCTTAGAGAGAACAAGGCACTCTTTATCAGTGAAAAGGACTTTGTTCTTGGTGTCACAGATTTGTGATACAGAGAACAAGTTAAAGTTTTGAAGCTCTTCCACATAGTAAACATTCTCAAAGTTCAATTTGGAAGTCCGTATAGTGCCTTTTCCAGTGATTTTACCATCTCCACCTCCAAAAGTCACAGTACCTCCTCCAATCTTCACAAAGTCATCCAATATCTCCTTATTACCTGTCATGCTTCTGGAACAACCACTATCGACAATTCCTAAATCTCTATTCTTATGAGGATTTTCCTACAATACACAATACAACACACATTAGTATACATGGGAGACCCAAGTCATTACTGACTTGGACCTGCCTTGTGGATCATTTAATAGTGAAACCATGTAGATTGATGAGATCCACCATTGTTCTTGGATCCCCATTGCATATTTGGCCTTTGAATTCTCCAAGAACAACCTGCTGAGGGCTTAACAGCAGTTCCCCATCTTCCCTCATCCATATTCAGTTGGTTATAATAGCCAGGCCTACGAAAGTGTTGAAAATAATGGCTTGTTGGTCTGGTCATTGGTCGAGCAGCATTATTTTTCCAACCAGCAGAAAATGGTCTACCAGCAGGAACAGATGTTGGTCTATTCCTACTACCAGCAGGAACAGATGATGGTCTATTTCTACTACCAGCAGGAACAGATGCTGCTTTTGGTACAAATGAGGGAATATTTGCAACATTAGTCCACATAGGTTTATTATGCAAGTCCAACTGTTTCTCATAAAAATCATAATCTTTAATCAAATGAAATTTACTACCACAAACAAAACATGTCTTAGAACCATAAGACTTTCTTTTACAAAAACTTCTACTGTTTACGCCACTCTTATTACATAGATTCCTAGGAGTTTTTACATTCTCCTTAAAAGAAAAACTAGGATTATCTTTGGTGGAACTTGGTTGTTGGTCAGCAGTCTCTGTCATTGTTTTGAAGTCAACTGAACTAGGGGCAGAGGCTAAGGGTTCATTGGTCTTGGAGCTTGAGGACTTGACACTTGAAACACAGGATGCAAAGTCAGTGGTCTCTGAGTCTGAGGACTTGTCACTGTTATCACAAGAGACAAAGTCATTAGATACAGAGTTAGTTTCAAAATTATTAGTGGACTTTGAACCATAGGTAAACTGTGTATCATCAAGGTCAGGATTGTTGGAAGGAGGCATGAATGTTCCTGTTATAGGAGGAGGAACAACATTCATTCCAACAGCTTTGACAAACCTGTTATAGAGAGGTTTCTCTGCACCATCCTTAGGGGATGAGTCAAAGATGCTAGGGGCAGAGAGATCAAACACCTCATCTGATCCAAAAGTGTCTCCAAATCCTAAACCAAATTTTGATCTAGAGGACATGGAGCTATTGATCAGTTTGTCCAGGTTTTTGGAAGAGTCCTTCCATTTGTCAAATCTTGCATTAGACTCCTCAAGTTTAACCTTATCATTCAGTTTTTCAATTTTAGCCTGTTCATTCAGTTTCTCAGTATATTTTAGCATGTTTGTTGTGTTTTCTACATTAGCAGTTAAGATTCTAATTCTTTCTTCTAATGCAAACTGATTACTTTGGTACCATCCCTTCTGTTGTTCTAAAGTTTGTAAAGTACTTTTATATGCTTGAACCTGAATATATGACTCTTTGTATTGAGCTTCTACATTGTCAAATTCCTTTTTAAGTTCAGCATATAGATGTTCACAACCAAAAGGACAAGTTTGTACCTGAGAAGAGATACCCATGAGGGCAAATTCAGCATCATCATTAGAAACATCATCAGTAGCATTACCAGTAGCATTACCAGTAGCATCCTCCTCAGCTCCAGCAATCATCCCATATACTTGAGCAGCACCAATTTCCACATCTTCACCTTCATGATCTGACCAGTTTAACATTGAATCAACAGACAACAAGGCCTTTGGTTCTTCTGTCTTATCCAGCTCCTTCAGTTTGAATGAAGAGTATTTATAACATTCCCTAGCTTTCTTTGACCTTCTTTAGAATCCAACTGTTTTCCTGTGCTTTAGAATCCAACTGTTTTCCTGTACATTCCCTAGCAAAGTGACCCAACTCTGAGCATTTATAACATTTGACCTTCTTTTTGTCAAACCTTGCAGCATCCTTGTGAATCCAACTGTTTTCCTGTACATTTCCTGTGCCATTTGCCATTTGATGTCTAATTCCTCCAAATCCATTTTCCCAATTTGATCAAAATCTTCATAAGTGATCTGCTGTTGTGGATCACTTTCAGCAACAAAGGAATGGAGAACATTTTCCATCACATTGCTAGAAGCAGTAGGACTTGATGAAACAGAAGTAAAACTGGTTGAATGGGATTGATCAGGATATGACATCTTTGAATTAGTGCTAGCAGCACTAATAAAAGCTGAATGGGTAGGAGCAGAAGAACCTCTTGAATCATAACTTGAGCCACCCTTCACATCAATTTCAAGAGTCCTAAGCTTGTTGTAAAGATCATCAAAGCTTAGATAATCAAGACCACCCTTTGTTTTAAGAGTGATGGCCACCTGTGACCAAGAAGGTGGTAGTGCTCTGAGAAACTTCATGTTACAATCTTCATTGTCTGGCTTAGCTTGCATCTGATTGAGTTGACTCAATATCTTCTGAAACCTGTCATAGCCCTTATGTAAACCTTCTGATTCAGATACTCTAAATTCTGAAAACTCCTGCTTTAGCATTGATTTCCTCATTTTCTTAGACTCATCATTTCCTCCAAATCTGGCTTTGACAGCCAACCAAATATCCCTTGCATCATCTAGATGGTGAAAATCAGCCATATGATCCTCAGGAAGAGACTGAAGCAATATAGTTCTTGCTTTTGTCTCTCTTTGAACAGCAATTTGTTCTTCAACAGAAACAGGTGGAAGAATCATAATATTTCCTTTTGGATCTCTTCCTGTCCTTTTCCTGCTGTTTCCATTTAGAACAATGTTCCACAAGTTGTGATCACTGTTCATGATCCAATACTCCATCTTCATGGCCCACGTCTCATATTCTTCCTTCTTTAAGTAAGGAAATTTGGCATTATTGTTTGAGACAGTGGTTGTGTGATATTGTTGGAGTTGCTGAGACTGGGTAGTTTGTGAGGATTTAAGCATTTTGAAATAAAAAGTAAAATTAAAAGACAATTGAATTATATTAAACAAACTATTTATAATAGAAAAACTTGATTACAACTTAAAAATGAGATTACAATGACTGAAAACATTAAATTGAAAATTACATTTGCTAAATTTAAAAGCTACACTAAGCAGCTAAAAACTAACAATTGGTATCAGAGCCTCGTGGCTCTTGATCTAGGGTTTATAAGGTTTTCCTATGTATTTATTTTTCTGTAATTTTTTATCTATAAACACATATATTTTGGGTCCACAGACGCCCTTGGATCTTGAACAATGAGGATGTGTATGGTTCATTTTGGAGGTTCAGTTTATGCTATAATTCTTGATTGGAAAAGTTACACGCTCCTTTACAAATATTTGGTCGGAGTATGATACGATACAGCCCTTGACATTGGATCTAGGATACTGGTCGTTGATGCGACGGAGCTCACTGAGACTATCGGCCATTGCATGTGATCGCCATGCATATATTGACTACAAGAATTATCCAAAGACATTTTATTACATAATATAGTAATAAGCATGTCTTGTTCGTACTGAAGGAAGAGATGATCTATGCTACTGAGTTCGAGATTCAAGAGATGGTTAATATACTTTTAAGGGGAAGCTTATTGTTCATATACTTAACCATCTACATGCACTCCTATTTGATTATGACAAAAAGGGGAAGAGTGCATGGATTCAGGGGAAGTTCTTCATCTATATTAGCTTCAGGGGAAGCTTGTGCTTATTGGTTTTGTCATTAATCAACTAGGGGAAGATTGTTGGGAATTATAATTTGAGTTGATTATGACAAAACATATTAAAGATGGAAGACCTACAAGACAAAGCTGGAATAACATTAATGCTGATTGAAGATTAGTCAAACAGTATTTAATGCTCAGCTAAAAGATAAAGATCAACATTAATGCTGATTGAAGACTGGTCAAATAGTATTTAATGATGATTGAAGACTGGTCAAATAGTATTTATGATGATTGAAGACTGGTTAAATAAGATTGATCTTATCTTGTCTTGTAAACCCTACTCCCTCTATTATATAAAGAGGGTAGGCGTCTAGGTTAGAGGTATTCATCCATAGATAGTCTCTCCAATGAGAGTCTAAACGCATAGAAAGCGTGTGTAATAGTTAGTAGTTAGTTTCTTTATTAATGTTTAATAAAGAAAACCTTATTAGTAACATGATTGTGTTCTTTATATTCCGCTGCGTGTTACAATCATTGTTATCATACCCTAGATGAGTCCTAATAACGATCTATGGAGTCATTATAGGATTCCACAATTGGTATCAGAGCCTCGTGGCTCTCGATCTAGGGTTTATAAGGTTTTCCTATGTATTTATTTTTCTGTAATTTTTTATCTATAAATACGTATTATAGGTCAACAGACGCCTTTGGATCTCGAATAATGATGATGTGTATGGATCGTTTTGACGGTTTAGTGCATGATATAATTCTTGAATGGAAAAGTTACACGCTCCTTTACAAATATTTGGTCGGAGTATGATACGATACAGCCCTTGACATTGGATCTAGGATACTGGTCGTTGATGCGACGGAGCTCACTGAGACTATCGGCCATTGCATGTGATCGCCATGCATATATTGACTACAAGAATTATCCAAAGACATTTTATTACATAATATAGTAATAAGCATGTCTTGTTCGTACTGAAGGAAGAGATGATCTATGCTACTGAGTTCGAGATTCAAGAGATGGTTAATATACTTTTAAGGGGAAGCTTATTGTTCATATACTTAACCATCTACATGCACTCCTATTTGATTATGACAAAAAGGGGAAGAGTGCATGGATTCAGGGGAAGTTCTTCATCTATATTAGCTTCAGGGGAAGCTTGTGCTTATTGGTTTTGTCATTAATCAACTAGGGGAAGATTGTTGGGAATTATAATTTGAGTTGATTATGACAAAACATATTAAAGATGGAAGACCTACAAGACAAAGCTGGAATAACATTAATGCTGATTGAAGATTAGTCAAACAGTATTTAATGCTCAGCTAAAAGATAAAGATCAACATTAATGCTGATTGAAGACTGGTCAAATAGTATTTAATGATGATTGAAGACTGGTCAAATAGTATTTATGATGATTGAAGACTGGTTAAATAAGTCAAATAGTATTTATGATGATTGATGACTGGTTAAATAAGATTGATCTTATCTTGTCTTGTAAACCCTACTCCCTCTATTATATAAAGAGGGTAGGCGTCTAGGTTAGAGGTATTCATCCATAGATAGTCTCTCCAATGAGAGTCTAGAAACGCATAGAAAGCGTGTGTAATAGTTAGTAGTTAGTTTCTTTATAAATGTTTAATAAAGAAAACCTTATTAGTAACATGATTGTGTTCTTTATATTCCGCTGTGTGTTACAATCATTGTTATCATACCCTAGATGAGTCCTAATAACGATCTATGGAGTCATTATAGGATTCCACAATTGGTATCAGAGCCTGGTGGCTCTCGCCATAAACATCCATCATCGTTCAAGATCTAAACGCGTCGTGTTTAGTTTCTTCTTCAATTCTTCATTACAATAAAACCTTGAATCCTAGATATCAAGAGCAACCCGCTCTGACACCCAACCAACTCTTCCACCATCTCCTCAAATTCCATCACCTTCATATCATGATACAGAAGGTCCAATCATTGAACCTCTTAACATAGTCTCCAATCCACCACCTTCACATGACCCTGAGATTCAAAACATCTAGACCTAGTGAAGAAAGTGAGAAACTTAGGACCCGCTAGATCATGTACCTAGGCGGAATCAAGAGTAGAATCATAGAAAAAGGAACTGATGACACTAAGCAGACTCTGAACAGCAATCTGCAAGCTGATAGAGAAGTCAATAAGCTAGAAAAAAAACTAAGTTGAGGCAAAGAAAAAGCAGGAAACTAAGGATGAAGAGGTCAGGAATCAAAAGTTCCTTCTCAAACAGATCAAGAAATGCATTGCTTAACTTCCATGAAAAGAGCAAGTGATTCAGGGGAGGCTCAAGCAGGATCAATAAAGTCCGTCTACCTTAGAGGGGCTGCACAAAATCTTAACAAAACGTAGCTTCTGAAGGATTTGAAAGACACAACCCTCTTGGTACAAATTTACATAAGGAACCCAAATCTACACCAACACCACCAAATCTTAGATTTGAGAACCTGCTGAGACTCAAAGTTAATACTTGTAGTACACCTTCAGCTACCAGTAATACTGTCAGGAATTAATACTGCTGAACTTAATACTGGTGAGACAGAAAGAGTCCAAAGGAGAAAAGGAAAAGATCCAATGACTGAAGAAGACCTTCAAGCCGAAGATCAAGCATCAAAGAAATCAAAAGAGCTTCAAGAGCTAGCAGGTTTAGAGGCAGCTCAAAGATTGCAAGCTACAATGGATGCTGAAACACAAAGACAAATTGATCTTGATGCACTTCTGGCTAGAAGATTGGTAGAGCAAGAGGAAGAAGCTGCAAAAGAAGCACTTGCAACTGAATTTGACTACATTCAAGCAAGACTAAATGCAGATCAGATTTTTGCAGAAAAGATTCAACAAGAAGAAAGGGAGCAATATTCTATTGAGGAGAGAGCAAAGTTTCTACATGACACAATTGCTGCCCAAAGGAAGTTTCTTGCAGAACAAAGAAATGCTGCTATCAGAACTATCCACAACAAAAACTCAGCTTAGAAATCAGAGATTCACTTATCTGAAAACATGTTTGCAAATAAGAAGCATGCTGAGTTAAAGTCTAAATCCTTTGAGGAGATCCAAGTCTTGTATGAGAGATATAAGAAGCAAGATCAGACTTTTGTGGCTATTGGATCTGAAGAAGATGAAAGAGCAATCAAAAGGATGAATGAACAAGCTGCTGTTAAAGAGAAAGAACAGAAGGATGAATCTGTCCATGAGGAAGTTAAAGAGGAAGAAGGAGCAAAGAAAAGGAAGTTAGGCACGAAAGAAGAAGCAAAAAGGCAAAAAGAATAAAGTATACTCTAGTCTCACAAGAGAAGATGATGACTTAAAGATGTGCTTACATATAGCTCCTCCGAGAAGATAAAGTGTTTAGTGTTGAGATACTTGATCATCATGTGAACCCATTTTTGAATGGCAAGTCATTCTTCCTCACAACTAAACCTCAATTTGATCCCCACCAAACCTTGTTTTAGCATCATTGTACTGACTGAAAGTAAGTTGATGTTCATTGGGAAGAGCCATAAGTAGCAAGCTTCTAGCCTTCACATTATTCTTCTTGTTGGTCTTTTCTTCAACAGTTACAGGTACTGACATCTTTGTAACTGAAGTACCATTCTCTTGTGCTATTTGTGGTACATACACCTATGAGTTACCATTCTCTGCTGCTGAGGTATGTAAAACAATGTTGAAAATGAAGCTTTTGGATGGAAAGATGAATGAAGATTGCTATAGATTGTTGAAAATGATGGAAAAACAAGCAGGCATTAGAAAGTAATGAAATGTGTAGGGTTGAAAGCCTAGGATAGAAGTTGAGAAGGATAACACTTGGTGAAGGTGCTATGCACTAACACAACAAATGGTTATCAGTTCACCATGTCTAACCAACATAAGGACTGGCTAGTCCAAGAGCAAACGGCTCTTGGTAAAGACTTCTCAAATCCGTTCTATGGTTGACAACTTGCAAATAAGTTGTATGGTTTTCAACTCACCATATCTGTTAAAGTGAAGAGTTGGCTAGCCCACAAGTTTATGGCTTGTGGTAAAGGCTGTGGAAAAACCATAACTAGTCCATAAGATTATGGCTTATGGTAAAGACTTGCAAATCCATATTAGATGGTTGACAATTTACCAAAAATTGTATGGTATTCAATGCACCATAGTATTTATACTGAAGCATGGCTACTCCAGAGCAAACGGCTAGCTGGTAAAGAGTTATCAAATCCGTTAATAGCTGATGATTTGCTCAAAATCATATGGTTATCAATGTACCATGGTCTTACAAACCTAAACATTGACTAGTCCATAGCAAACGGCTCATGGTAAAGACACAACAAATCCGTTTATGGCTGGTAGTTTGCCAAAAACTATATTTTTGTTGCAGTCAAGATTGGAGTGCTATGAAGACTAGTTGCTGTCAAGATTTGAAGACTTAAAGACACATTATTTTGAAGACAGAAGTTCAAGACAATCCTCTAAAGCCCAAGGTGAAGCTTAAAGTATTTAAAGATCGAGAATGTGTTGAAGGAACTTGAAGTTCATGAATGAAGATCAAGTTAGGGGAGGATTGTTAGGAAAATATTGTAAACAGACTTAATACTGTTAGTATTAAAGTTAAGTCTGTTAGTTATAGTTAGTACTGATAGAAATAGTTAGTACTGTTAGTATAGAAGTTAAGTCTGGTAGAGCAAGTTAAGTCTGCCAGCATTAACTTAAGTCTGACAGTATTAAAGTTAATACTGTTTGACCAGACAGTTAAGTCTGTTGTAATTATAGTAATAGTTATCAATTAGCGTTAATCTAGGAAGAGATAAGCATTATCTCTTAACGCGTTTAGGGTTCCTTAAGTCTATAAAAGGAACATAGAATAGTATTGTAAACATATGAGTTGATTGAGTATTCACAATCAAATAGTAATAGTAATAGCAAGTTTGGTATTCGTTCTTGTGTTCATCTTGGTATAGATATTGATATTCCGCGTCAATATTTGTATTCACAGTTATTGTCTCTCATAGTATCTTTGGATTTATTCAAAGGACTATCAGTCGTTCAAGGCTCATTCAGATCCTGTTTATAAGGACCTACAGGTATGTTTTGGATATCGACATGTCTTATGATTCAAAGATTGGATCTTTGTAGACGAAAATGAGTGATATTTGTGAGAATATTATCAAACTCGGTAACGGTTGTCAAATTCGGACAACTCTGTTCTTGGATAACAAGTAGTCTGAAAATCGATACACTTCTCGAAAAGTACACAAACTCGGACAACAAATACTAATAAACTCGGTATTCTAAAAACTTATTAAACTCGAAAATGTTCTTGCTTCAAACTCGATAAAACCAAAAACTCGATTAAACCACAAACTCGATATGTCCAAATTTTGAAAAATTCAACAATTATGGATTATTAATAACCACTAATTCGATAAAACCAAAATTAATGATGACTAGATAATCCAAAAGTCTTCTAAATTCAAATTCGATAAAACCGAATTTGATTTCCGAATTCTTAGAATTTGAAAAAATTTGTTTTTCAACAACCCAATTCATGATAAAACCATGAAATAGATGTATGTTATGACTTTGAAAGCTTATTTCCGAGATTAAAAATAGCAAAACCTTTTTCACAATTTTCGATAGAACCAAAAATGCGTATATATCTATTACAATATATTTCTATCAAAAATACATAACTATTACTACTGAATCTTCCAAAACTTCAAGAAAAATGAACTGAGAGTAGAAATAATGACTTCTGAGAATGCTAGACTACTTCCGAGAACTTTAAGACTACTTTCGAGAACTGCTGAAAATGCGAAACTACACTCGATAGCGTCCAATCACTCGAATTTGCTGCCAAACATTATCTCAAAAGCTCAAAGACTTCAACTGAATTCTTCAAAGGTCATCTCAAATGTGTAACAAATCCACAAATCGATCACTCTAATTCTCTATAGGCGAATGATACCACTTGATAGGTCTCGTTTATCTTGAATCAAACATATCGATCATGGAAGCATAGAGAGAATAGTAGAGGATAGCAAGTATTCAAATTTCAAATGATATTAAAATGGAGGGGAAATGGAAGAGTTAGTTACAAGCCATCACCCTCTAATGAAGATTAGAAGGGTATTTATAAGTGAGGGAAGGAGGCTTCCTTTCCTTTATTTTCCTAACTTATCACTTCTAGTCCCTAGACTTTTGTAATTATGTTATTTCATTCTTTTAGCATAATACACCTTATTACAAACTACTTTCACATTAACAAAAGAAAGACTAATGACTAAATAACACAAAATCACATAATCGACACTTTTAATGATCCTAACAGTAAACGCTAATGCAATAGGAATAGATCTATTTTGGCCTAACAACCCTGTCTGGGTGACATATTGTATTTAGCATCGGGAGTGTGTAACACTATCACTCCGGGATGGGCACCTGGTTAAGGTTCGGTTCGTGGCTCCAGAAACGTATTGATTGTGAACTACCTTTTTTGCTATGCTTGTGTTCAAAATGGTTTATTATAAACTTTATGGATTCACTCAACATTATTGTTGATGTTTTTAGCATGTTTATCTCAGGTATATGCTTGTGCTTGCTTGGATGGGACGATGCGTGGATATCGAAGGACTCAGACTTGGTGAATAATTCACATTCGATAAAGATTTAAAAATTGTTTTCTAATCGAGTCGTGTTTAACTCTTATGGATTTTATCGAACTTAAAGCTTGGGGACATGTGCAACTCTGATATTTTAATCGAATGTGATACTTTATTTTAAAATGTCTCTTATGAGGTCGTTTATTGTGGCTAGTGTGTATGATCTATGAAGTAGCACCCCAAAGTGATATTCCGTTGCGTTGTTGTAAATTTAGGGGTGTTACAAATAATGTTAAGAAACTATACTTACATGTACGTCTCACGCGCCTTATTGCTCCTTTTCACGTTTCATCTCACGCCACGCCTAGAGTCGACGCCTTGGTCCATTTCGTAACGTGGAGGCCACGCCTCACGCCTTAGCGACGCCTTGGCTCCGCAATGGCGCGCCTTTTAGAACACTACATGTAAGTCACAAACCGCTATGGATAAACCGCTACTATTAAAAATAATCTAGGTAAACCGCTGCCAAGAAAATTACAGCAAACCGCTGCCAGAAAACCAAACCGCCATAGTTTTGTTTCCTAAACCGCTATCAAAAGTATAAATCTTCAAAAACCTGTAAACCGCTACCAATCAAACCGCTACGATTATAATAATAATAAACCGCTACGAAGGAAATATACCAAACCGCTACCTAAATATCAAACTGCCAAAGGTTTGTTTCCTAAACCGCTACAAAAGTATAATCCTCAAAACCTATAAAAAGCTGGCTATCCAAACCGTTGTCACTTATCTTTCTGATAAACCGCTGTCTGAATAAGAAAAAACGTTGTACTGTACGATCTGACAAACCGTTGCAGAATAGTACTTTTTCTGACAAACCGCTGGGAAGAAATAGGAACATAATGACAAACCGCCGCCTAGAAAAAAAATACTATTTTGCACAAAAACACCTATAAATCACCCTTTTGAACATTTTTGTTTGATTTATTTTGCACAACTAAGTACTACAAGGTTATAACTACTACAAACACCTTAACTTTAACACAACAAAGATCAAAATCTAGGAGAAAAATGAAAAACAAGCCATAAACCTTAAAAAGTACACTTTTTGATCTAAACCAAGCAAGAAAATGCACATACACACGATCTAATAATCCCATGAGCTCTGATACCAATTGTAAGATATTTGATATCATAACACAATGGTGATGTTTGAGGTTAGCCGATTCCTAGAAAGAGAAACAACTATAGAGAAAAGTTCTAGTGGGAGAAAGTAATACTTGAATTATGAAATGACCAACCATCTCTTCCATGGGATGGAAGAGGTATTTATATGTCCTTACAAAACCGGCCTAAGGCCTTGGTATGGGCTTACACGTGTGGGTTTATTACTTGGCTCATTACTGTATGTCATACGTTAAACATTAAACTACGAGCTAGGATAAACTGTAAAATACACGGGGTGACCGAGTCTTTTTCTTAAACCTAACAGTTAGTCATTTCGTTGTTGTAGCAATTAGAAATAAATTATAAAAGTAAGCATCGTTAATTTCGATTCAGTATTTTTAATAGATTTGGATTCTATAATTTAATTATATAGTGGGTAGTAGGAATATTTGAGAAAATTTCTAGTTTGAAATTTAAAGTAATTATTTAAGGGTTTTCAAGTAAATATATAATAGATAAAAATATATAATAAACATTTATAAAAATATATATGCCAAAAATAAATAAATAAAAATAAAAATATATATATTACAGGTGTTTGGATCGGCTAGGATAAAGGAAAAAAGGAGGGAGAAGATCAAGTTTAATTAGGAAACAAATCTTTTTGTTATTATCCAAAAACTAGTATAAATACACCCATAACCCTAAACCCTAAATCACTTTTCCTCTTCCCCTTTTGTGTTGAGTCGACCGGCCACAAAAAGAACAAGGAAGAACATCAAAAAAAATCAAGAATTTCTAAGGTGTAGATTCGTGTATTTCGCGGTTAAAGGTTTTAGGTATGATCTTTTAAAACAATCGTGTAATTTAGACATTAGTATCCATCGATTGAAAGGTTACATGATAAGTGCCGTAAAGCCGTAACCATGTGTAACCCGTTAGTTATTATTGTTGTGTAGATTATTGCTTGGATTATTTAAGCGCATAATGAAGGTTGAGGTGAGTTTCTCGTAGCCACTTTTTTAATGTTTTCTTGGGGTGAAAATAGATACAAAATTTGGTTTGAAATGTATTGTGAGTTTCTCGTAACCCTTTTTTAAATGTTTTCCTGAGGTGGAAATAAATACAAAATGGTTTTTAAATGTTTTCTTTGCTGTGATAAAATGTTTTTGAATTATGTTAAATGGACATGGTTATATAGTATTCCTGTGGTACAGTTATGAGTGTAAGTTTACATGATACATATATGGATACATGGATACATGAGTTGCTTGTGCCATTCCATCCGAACGTGGTAACTCTTATTATTGGTGATACATGGATACAATGCTAGCTAGTTATGATTTGATATGTTTTATGTGTTATGGTTTGAGATACAAGATGCTTGCTATTAACCGTATGTTGTCCAACTTGTATATGTTTACAACTTTTCTTTAAATTGTTTTATGATTAAACCTACGAGCTCACCAATGTAATGTTGACACTTGAGAGTATCCATTTTCAGGTGAAAATAGAGAAGCGTAAGAGATTGAGACTGCTTGGCTAGTGAGACTTTAGGATCCCCTGCATCTGAAGACTTACTAGTTATTATCTGTATTTTTGAATTTGATATATTTGCATACTCGATACTTGTTATTTTGGATTTTTGTTTTGTAAGACTATGTATTGTTATGTTTCGATTAACCTTGATACAAGTCCCCTCTTTTGTCAGGTGTCGTCATGACATTTTGATTTATTTAGTGATTATGCATTTTAGCTATTCTCTATTGTGACATCAATGTGTTGTGACGATGCCTATCGTGTTACGCCTTGTGATTCTGCCTTGGCGGGGTGTGACACCAACCTTGCGTTGGTCTTTATATTTCATCCTTTGGCTTTCTCCCTGTAGGGATTCACCTATTATCCATACCCTTTTGGTATCTTTACATTTCATCATTTGGCTCTCTCCCCATAGGGATTCACCCATTACCTTTATCGAGCATTTGACCCAAGCTATGTTTAAATTTATCATTCTTTACCCTTTTCGTTATCCACGTACCTTTCTAATCATATACTCTTTCATTTCCAATTTTATTGCCTTTAGCCATTCTACTTCACAATTTATCATCTTTCTTTATATTACACAAGATCCAAATGATACTTGTCATTCTCATGTATTACATACACATTTGCATTTCTTGTTTTCTTGTCAACTCCACGTTGAACTCATGATCAAATTTTCTACCAATATATCCTTTATTTCATTAAAATCTTTCACGTATATAAACCTCATTATTTATCCTTTATTCATTTAGTTTACTTTAAGGTACACTCGTTTATCCATTTTACTTATCATACATCTCTTTCATATATCAACGAGATTGCATTCATTCTTTATCATTCATATACGTCGCGTACTTAATCACATCACATTATACTTTATTATGTTTTATACATTATATGACATATCATACTTCAACCCTTTATTGGTAATTCATATAAACGCTTACTCTCAATATAATAATTCTTCATTAAACAACTTTTTCATAATTTAAACATCATCACATTATCTAGCTCATACTTATATACTTTTGTCATTACTTATTAAAATATAATCCTATTCATTTATCTTAGCTCAAGCATTTCTTAAACTCATATCATCACATACATCTTAAATCACTTACATATTTATATAATCTACCATAGACATTACATTATAAAAACATATACTTCTACATTTAACACTTCTCTGATAAGTGTTTCACGTTCTTAGCCACATTCATAATCCTTTAGTCCATGAAAAAATAACATATATCACATTTTATAATCATTCTATCTCTAAACATTATCATTCTAATTGTCGCAAGCACTTAATCTACCTTATAACTAAGGCATTCACATTCTTTGCTACTTACACTTACGGCATACGCATCTACAAGTGGTTTAAGTTTAGGAAACCTATAGTGGAAACCTACTTCTCTTAGACCGAAGCTCTGATACCAAGTTGAAATGCCCCTTTCCCGACTCTAAGTTTGACCAACAATTAAAGACTTTACGTTAACATAAGATCAGGAATGACCTTGTGTCATTCCTTGATAAACTGATTAAAATACCTTATGCTAAAAAGTAGAAAATGATTGAATGAGACACCATTTCATTACGAAATTCACATTGACGGTTTTGACAACATAGGCACACATGCTTATGAGTGTACGGGATATAGATGGAAAACGCTTTTCATTAACGAAATTCACGTGCTTTTGACACATGGGCACACATGCTTATAGTGTCGGGAGTAATGAAGATGAGACGCATTTCAATACAAACTCACTTGACTTATGACAACATAGGCACACATTCTTATGAGTGTTCGGGATATGAAGATGACTAAGTGGATGACTTAGGGTGGCAGAAGGACTGAACGCATTGTTCGAGAATGCACTTACCAAGACTTTATGAAGTGCAAACCTCTATATTTCAAAGGCACTGAGGGAGTTGTTGAATTAACTCAATGGTTTGAAAGGATGGAGACTGTTTTCCGCATAAGCAACTGCTCTGTGGAAAATCAGATTAAGTTTTCCACTTGTACTCTTCTAGCAGGTGCTCTAACATGGTGGAATTCCCATGTTATGACTGTCAGTCATGATGTTGCATATGCAATGACTTGGGCCGATCTGAGAAAGAAAATGACTGACAAGTACTGTCCAAGGAACGAGATGAAAAAGCTCGAGGCTGAATTGTGGAATTTGAAAGTGAAGGGTACTGATGTGATAGGGTACAACCAACGTTTCCAGGAACTAGCACTGCTGTGTGTTAGGATGTTTCCTGAGGAGTCTGACAAGATTGAAAGGTACGTCGGCGGATTGCCCGACATGATCCATGGAAATATTGTAGCATCAAAGCCGAAAACCATGCAAGAGGCTGTTGAAATGGCCACTGAACTAATGGATAAGAAAGTCAGCACCATTGCTGAAAGACAGGCTGAGAACAAAAGGAAGTTTGAAAACACTTCCCGAAACAATCAAAACCAACAACAACAGAACAAGAGGCAGAACACTGGCATGGCTTATACTGCAGGGACTGGTGAAAAGAAGCCATACGGGGGATCTAAACCCATATGCGCTAAATGAAACTATCACCACGACGGTCCGTGTGCTCCAAAATGCCACAAATGCAACAAATTTGGCCATTTTGCCCGTGTCTGTAGGAGTGCGGGAAATGCCAACAATGCTAATAATCAGAGGAGCACTAGGTCAGGCCAGAAACCTACTTGCTTCAAGTGTGGAGTTCAAGGACACTTCAAGAGGGAATGTCCAAAGCTGAAGAACAACAAAAACCATGGAAATCAAGTTGGTAATGATAGGGCTCCAGCCAAAGTGTATGCGGTGGGACATGCAGGGACAAACCCAGACTCCAACGTCGTGACGGGTACGTTCCTTCTCAACAACCGCCATGCTTCTATATTATTTGATACTGGTACCAATAAGAGTTTTGTGTCTACTGCATTTAGTTCCTAAATGGATATCACGCCATCTACCTTAGATCACTATTATGATGTCAAACTAGCTGACGGGAGAATAATTGGGTTAAACACTATCCTTAGGGGTTGCACATTAAATCTCATGAACCACCCATTCAACATAATTTAATGCTCGTAGAACTTGGATGTTTCGACGCTATAATTGGTATGGATTGGTTAGCAAGGTACCAAGCAATCATTATGTGTGCCGAGAAGATTGTTTGTATCCCCTGGGGAAATGAAACATTAATTGTTCATGGTGGCGGAAGCAACCGGGGACCCAAGGCTCATCTGCACATTATCTCGTACTCCAAAACACAAGAATACATGCTAAAAGGATGTCCAGTCTTTTTGGCACATGTTACTACAAAGGAGGTTGAAGACAAGTCGGAGAAGAAGCGACTTGAGGATGTACCAATAGTTTGAGATTTTCCTGAAGTATTTCCTGAAGACTTGCCGGGTCTTCCTCCGACTCGACAAGTGGAATTTCAAATTGATTTGGTACCTAGTGCTGCACCTGTAGCACGGGCACCTTATCGATTGGCACCTTCTGAAATGAAAGAGTTATCGGAGCAACTAAAAAAACTATCTAACAAAGGCTTTATAAGACCCAGTTCCTCACCCTGGGGAGCTCCGGTCTTGTTTGTCAAGAAGAAAGACGGATCATTCCGGATGTGCATTGATTACCGAGAATTGAATAAACTAACGGTGAAGAACCGTTATCCACTTCTAAGAATTGACGATCTATTTGATCAGCTTCAAGGGTCGAGTGTCTACTCGAAGATCGACCTAAGGTTAGGTTATCACCAACTGAGGGTTCAAGAATAAGACATTCCAAAAACCGCTTTCAGGACTCGTTACGGCCATTATAAATTTCAAGTTATGCCATTTGGTTTGACGAACGCACCTGTCGTATTCATGGACCTTATGAATCGGGTGTGCAAACCATATCTATATAAATTCGTGATTGTCTTTATTGATGATATTCTAATATATTCAAAGAACAAGCAAGAACATAAAGAGCACCTTAAGCAAATCTTAGAGTTTCTTAAGAAAGAGGAGTTATATGCCAAGTTTTCCAAGTGTGAATTTTGGATTCCTAAAGTACAGTTCCTAGGTCACATGATCGATAGTAAGGGCATTCACGTGGATCCCGCCAAGATTGAATCCATTAAAGATTGGGTATCTCCTAAGTCGCCAACGGAGATTCGTTAATTTTTAGGTCTTGCTGGGTATTATCGAAGATTTATTGAAGGGTTTTCGAAGATCGCCAAACCGATGACCAAGCTCACCCAGAAGAAGGTCAAGTTTGAGTGGGGTGATAAACAAGAAGCAACTTTTCAACTGTTGAAGCAGAAGTTGTGTAGTGCACCAATCCTGGCCTTACTTGAAGGAAGCGAAGATTTTATCACATATTGCGATGCTTCAAAGAAGGGTTTGGGCGCTGTGTTAATGCAAAGAGAAAAGGTGATTGCTTATGCATCACGCCAACTGAAGATTCATGAGAAGAACTATACGACTCATGATTTGGAACTTGGAGCAGTAGTGTTCGCTCTCAAGATTTGGAGGCACTACCTGTATGGAACCAAGTGCACGGTGTTCACTGATCATAAGAGTCTACAACACATTCTTAATCAGAAAGAGTTGAACATGAGGCAACGTAGTTGGTTGGAGTTGCTCAGTGATTACGATTGTGAGATTCGTTATCACCTGGGAAAGGCAAACGTTGTTGCTGATGCTCTAAGCAGGAAGGAGAGAGATCAACCATTAAGAGTTCGAGCCTTAGTCATGACTATTGGCTTGGATCTTCCCAAACAAATCTTGAATGCTCAGACTGAAGCACAAAAACCAGAGAACATCAAGAACGAAGATGTTGGAGGCATGTTGACGGAAAATGCTAGGATCCGAAGAAAGTTAGAAAGGAAAAGTTGGAACCGCGTGCGGATGGAACTCTATGCTTCAATGGCAGGAGTTGGTTACCATGTTATGGCGACTTGAGGACTGTGATTATGCACGAGTCCCACAAGTTAAAATACTCCATTCATCCGGGTTCCGACATGAGGAACCAAAGATATGTACAAGAAGCATATTAGGTGGCCCAATATGGAAGCTGAATCGCCACCGAAATGTTAGCAAGTGCATGACCTGTAGCAAAGGTCAAGGCCGAACATACATCAAAGACCATCAGGATTGTTGTACAACCCAAGATACCGTGAACGGAAGTGGATAACATCACTATGGATTTTGTCACGAAGCTTCCTAAGTCGTTGCAAGGCTACGATACTATCTGGGTGATTGTGGACCGACTCACTAAGTCTGCAACTTTCACACCAATGAGAGAGACTGATCCTATGGATAAACTTGCAAGAATATACCTAAAGGAGATTGTCACGAGGCATGAAGTACATTTTTCAATCATTTGTGATCAAGACCCGAGGTTCGCATCCAACTTCTGGAGATCACTTCATAAATGCGTAGGTACTAATCTGGAATGGTACTGCGTATCATCACAAATAGACGGTGCAAAGCGAGAGGACAATGATCAAAACCTCTATGGATATGTTGTGCGTGCTTGCGTGATCGATATCGGAAAAGGTGGGTTAACCATTTGCATTGGTCAGTTTTCATATAACAAACAAAGTCAAGATATCACCTAGGCATTAAGGCGCAACCTTTTGAGGCACTAATGGGTCAGAAAGTGTCGTTCACCTGTTTGTTGGACCGAAGTTGAAGAAGCTCAATTACTCGGTCCTGAACTGATTCAAGAGTCAACTGAGAGAATTGTTTAAATCAAGCAAAGGATGCAAGCCGCCCAGGATAGACATAAGAGTTACGCCAATCTGAAGCGTAAACTGATAGAATTCCAAGTCGGGGATAAAGTTATGCTTAAAGTTTCGCCTTGGAAAGGGGTCGTACATTTTGGCAAACGAGGGAAGTTAAACCCCAGGTATGTTGAAAGTTGTGAACCTTTCAAGGTGTTAGAAAGGTAGGAGAGGTTTGATTACAAACTCGCAGCTATCCAGAAGAGCTAAGTAGTGTATCACAATACATATTCCATTCACGTATCAAATCTTGAAAAAGTGCTATGCCGAGACGAACCGTTAGCACGATCCGTATGGATGTGACTGATCATTTAGATGACAAGCTTCATTTTGTTGAGGAAAACCCGTTAAGATTGCATCGTGGACCAACGTGAAGTTAAACGGTTGATAGTGAAACGTTTCGATGGAACTCAAGAGTAGGTCCTGGAGATCAGTAGGGGCACTGTAAAGACGTAACACACGCTTTACCAAGAAGAATACCATAGTCCACCATCATCACCAGACCGCACCGTTTCAGAGTGCTGCATAGTAACCTTGAGGTACAAGGCACCTGTTTAACGGAGGACGCTAAACATCCTGTGTTTTCAATCATTGACGACTCGCTAAATCTAGTATCTTATCTTTTGTATTGTAAGCGTTTGTTTTAAATCGTAAACGTTAAGCTAAATCGCGTAGGCTAAAAATTAGCGTTCAATGTAAACGGGCACCAAACAATTAAACGTTTACATCAATCAAGTATTAAATAATTATTTTGAGAATAATTATGGTCCTTGGTTATTTTTTTTTATCGGATACGTAAAGTGTATACGTTTCGCGATAAAGTACGTTTAAGCATACCCGGAACCACAAAAATAATTTTACGCTTCAACAAATACCCACGTTTATACCTAATACCCAAAATTTACTCCATATTATCACCACATTATTAATAAATTAAAAAATAATATAAGTACATAAAATGGCTCGCTAGGCTATAAATATCCATAAGAAAAACTAAAATATCAAAGTTGAATAACGATCCTCCATGTTTTCATAGATGTTTCTCCAACTATTAGGGAACAACAAGTGCATATGGCCATGCCTAGGACCATAAGTCTTCCTCAAGACCCTCCATATGTTTTTGACTCACTATTGCAATCTTTTTGACTACTAGGACTTATATGTACAAGTAACTTATGAGAGATAGCTCACACATGCATAAACACTTAGCAAAAAAATAACAAAACTCTTCCTTTGGTGTTTCTACAACCCACGGCTCAAACACCCCTTTTGTTTCAATCCATACCAAATTTTATACAACCCATACACACCTATACACATCATATCTAAGACATTCTAAGATGTTTCCAAGTATTGGATAATCATTTTCAAGCATTAATCAAGAAAAGAGAAGTTATAGTTTTCACTTAGAAAACTAGGGTTAATATTAGGCAAGCTTTGGTTTCTAGTCTAAACAAGGGTTTAGATTGTGATAGTCATCATATTCATTCACCATAAGGTCATCTTGAACTCTTTATGATCTTACATTTATCATTAATATGCATATGTAAATTCTTTATTGCTTGAATCACCATTTAGGATTTTTAACATGTAAATGGAGTTTTTACTTGAAATGATTATTTTGTACACTATTATACATGTTGTTATGTTACTAATATCATGTTAAAAAGGATGAGAAAGGATTGTACCACATTGTTTTGGTGTAAAAATGATTATTTACAAATTAGGGTTTATAAAGGTTTCATAATATGTTACAAGTAAAGGAAAGGTAAATGACATGTTTAATGTGATATGGACTTATAGTATGCATATGATCTTAAAATAAGGTTATAACAAGATGGGAAGACTGAGTACACTTATGTTATTATGTAAAAAATGGTATATAATAAAACAAGTGATTAATGGTTAAATAACAAAAGTTATGGTTTTATAAGTAATTAAGATGAACTTATAAATTTTAGACAAATGGACAATGTATGGGATTATAGGACGTTAATATACCTAAGATATATAGCATATATGGAAATCAAGAGAAGTGGTAATAGTATAAAGTGAAATAAGGAAACAAAGGATTATAAATGGACTCAACAAAGGCATACAAAGATATTGTACCAAACTTCGTGAAAATAACATATTATTTTTTATGTTTTTATAAAATTCTACACATCATGACGATTCCGAAAAGGTAAGAAACTTGTCAAACGGATAAATAACGAAAAAGTTACGCTAATTACGAGTTATACGTTAATTAAACGGATTTATAAAAGAATTTTTATAAAACAATTTATAAAAATTATATAAAACAGCAAGTTGAGTAATTTTGACAGATTACACATATTTTTAGGATTCCAAAATGATAAGAATCGTAATTTTTCAATTAATAACGAACGAGTTATGAATTTCGCTAGTTTACGACAATTAATACTTTTATAAAACTATTTTTATAAAGGTTACTATTCATGACAGAAATAATTATTTTTTTAAACCTCATAAATAAGTAGAACTTTCAACTACGAGAACGTGCTTGAAAGAATCGCTAAAAACGGAGCTATAACAAATAAAATACGACGATTACGGGTTTTACGACAACAAAAACGATACAAGATAACTCGTGATCTGGTGTGAACAATAAAATTTACTGTTCACCAGAGGACAAAAATAAAAAAATGTAAATTTTTGATAACTCGTCTTAGTACGAAGACATGGGTATAAGAAACGCAAGAAACGGACTTAAAACGTGAAAGTTATGACGTTTTTACCAAAAGTATGCTTATAAATGTTTTGATTTTATAAACATGATTTTACTCAAACATTATAATGGTGATTAGCTATATAGAATCATGCATGGTAGTAATTACCCAATGTGATTAGTACTTATACGACCTTAATTTAATTAGGTTGCATCTGACGATTTGCGTGTCACATTATCTTGTGATATTCTTGTTATTCGCCTCTAAAGGTGAGTTCAAGCCCCAACGTTTTACATGGTATTTGTTTTATAAGTTTTGGGGTGAAAACATGTAATGCTTTACAATTGGACACATGAGCAAATTCTCTTCCAATGATGAAATCATTGAAGATTATTGTTATGCCTTGCATGATCATCATGATCATGATCATTCTCAATGGTAACTCAAAAACAAATATGTAATAGGAAGCTTTAAGATCTTAACTAAACTACGTTAAATTAGTATGTGTAACATTAATAGGATAGTGTGCAAGTAGATTAGATTATGTGTGTTAAATTGCACGCTTAACTTCATGAATGATATGTGGTAGATGATAATGATGCTTGCATGATATTTTGCTTTGTGTTTGGGGTATATATCCATGATCTGGTCGTTTTTATGAAAATTTGCGACCCACGGATCCACCATATGGTAGATCCGTCTGTTATTTTGGTGGATCCGTGGCTCACCAGGCCAGGCGCCAAAATTCAAATCTTATTGATTTTTAACTTTTTCTACTTTATCTTATAACCATGCTATATGATACTATGTGGGATCTTAAACCTTAGGATATAACATGTTCTCCATATAATCCAAGAACCATTATACAATTCATATCACCACTTTTCCTTTATAATCATCATCCTCAAACACCATTTTTCTCACATTTTACTTACACTTCTTACTTACAACCTTGCTAGTTCACAACCATGACTAGTTCATCCAAAACAAACTCACCAAACTTCAAAAGAAAAACCGCAAGAATAAGTGTCAAATACCCAAACTATGTCAATCTCACATCCTCAAGTGAGGAACAACCAAATGAGAGAACACCTTCACCACCTCCTAGAAAGAAATCCCTTTCACCACCACAAGCTCCATCAAAATCCATCTCTAGCAAGAGCACACACTACACCTCCTCATCATCACCAAGTGAGTCTCCGACACCAACTCACGTTGCACCTCCACCAAAACTTCGTTTTGTCATTCCGATAAAACTTGAACCTCAAGAACTTCCTCCACCACAAATGTCACCAAATGATCCCTATGCTCAAACCATGGATAATTGGCCACCGGGCCCATCTAATCCATCTCCACCACCACGTGTCTCACGACCACCTCCCGGTTTTCCAAATCCACCACCCGGATTTGAACCATTACCATCAACCCAACCTTTGTTTGTTAACATTAACAACAACACACCTCTCCTCCAAAACAATGCACCTCCACTAGAAAACATCCACCATCCACCACCAAATCTTGGAAATCAAGATTTTCCCAATCCTCCTAACATTTTGGATTTTGTTCATCCAAATGACATGCCTCACCTCCACAACATGTTTTGTCAATGTTGTAGCACCACAAGGCATGAAATCCTAATGCTCCAAAACCGTGTCAACTACATGTTCTCATACATTCGACACCACCTCGGTCCTTCACCACACCCACCTTACTTTCCGCATTAACCGCGTGCAAATCTCACCTCACCCCTCGGATTATATGGGAAAATGATATATCCCAAGATTTAGGACTTTTAATTGTTTTCTTTATTTTTTTGGTTTATCATGTAATGGCTTTAATGCCAAGTTTTATGTTTAAATCCCTTATAATGGATTAAGCATTATTTTCTTTTGTTGTGTTGATGATGGATGTTCATTATGTATATTTGTGCATTTGTGATTGTCATATATATATTTGCTTGTCTACTAACTTTGTTTTGTAGCAACGCATCCATAGCTCGATTCCTTGGTGCCCCAAGCGAGGGGGAGCATCCACCAAGGGGGAGCACTTGCAATTAGTCTTTATTTTTTTACTTTGCATTCGTAATCAAGTCACTTAGCATTCGTCAAAACAAGACTTGCAAGACTCCCCTCCTTCTACAACACTTTTTGCTTCGACAAAAAGGGGGAGAAGATATGTAAACTCATCTACTAAATACTTATTTAGTAACTTTTAAATAAGCATGAGTTTATATTTTGCCATCATCAAAAAGTGGAGGATTGTTAATACATATATTCGCGCAAAAATCATATTTATATTTAATGATCTTCATGTTTTGATAATAACAAATATAATGTCATATTACGTAAAAGTTTACGTAAATAAGTCATTTAGTCGAAAGTTTACTTGACGATGACTAATCACTTTTGGTATGAATATGGAATTATTAAACATAGTGAATGATCAAATAAAAATATTATCATTTGCATAAATCTTTTCTAATCAAATGATTTAACTTAACATGTGATTAATTATAAGCTAGTTATATTAATCATGTAAGACAAAATAGGATTAACCATAAGTGGAAACAATATTTTCAAATCTTCTCAAATCTAGAAAATCTTTCCTTATTCATGTTAAAAAAATATTTTCTTCTAAAAGAATCTATTAAACTAGTTTTAATAAGTAGAAAACAATATTTTGTATAGATTTGGGGTTAATCACAAAATGACAATTTTTGTCCCAGCTCCTCCCACGGATCCACCAAATGCACTGCACGGATCCAGGAGATGGTGGATCCGTGGGTCGCACGTCTTCTTCCCCTGGGACAGAATTTGAAATTCAAATGGTTGCCTATAAATACCAACCTCACTCCTTTATTTCAAACAACTCTTGACAAATAGTGTTCTTATACATATTTTATCTTTTGCATATTCTTTGATCATTATACTTGTTATATAATCCATTACAAGTGATCAACTCATTCCACTCTTTAGTGAAGAACACTCAAGAAGACGTCAAGCTTCAAGTGTTATTAGTTTAGTTGTGTCATCACGTTTGTGATAATCATTCATCTTGTATATCTTGTGTTGTGTGTTGTGTGTATCATATGTGTATGATAGGTTAGTATTTAGGCCTCAAAATACATAGTGTGTTAGATTGGTTCTATCTCAAAGTAGAACTCGGTATTTAGTTTAGTACCAAAAAAAGTGTAAGCGACGTGTACAGTTTTTTCCGCCTAAAGGGAGCTTGTTGACATAGTGAAGATAACTCTCAAGTTGGGTACTTGGGGAGTGGAGTATGCCGAAAAGGTGCTTCGTAAGCGAACCACTATAAATCATTGTGTCATCGATTTGATCTTTCTTATCTTTACTTACTTATATTTTGTTGTTAGTTTATTTTTTATTGCATCGCTATCATATACACTTGTGTATATCTCTTGAATTCACATAAGTCGATAATCTAAGTTCTAATTTTAAAACGATAAAAACTATTCAACCCCCCTTCTAGTTTCTACAGCTCGTAAGAGCCTGCGAAACATACCCTCCCTAGGGGTACTGGACGGAGGTTCCCTCAAAAAAGGGGTTACCATTCTGAGCATGAGGAGGGTAATTTAGAGACTGCCCTAAGGTGACACCCATATGTGGTTGGGAGTAAAGGTTGACATGAGTAGGCATAAGTCTATTGGGTGGTTGTAAATTACTGGGTATGAAAGGCTGAGCATTGTGTGAGGGATGCATACCGTTTGAGGGAGATTTTCTCCTGTGTTAATCGAAGGCTGAGGGCCTCCGTGCATGGAGATCAGAGACGATTGCAATGGCTGACCATTTTCGCTCCTCCCTAAGTGAGCTGTTAAAAGCAGAGGAAGATTTATTCCTTGGCTTCTATCATTATCTATTCCCAGTCCCGAAGGCCTCCCACATTCGGAATACCTTTCTACCCTGCCCCCGTCCCGATTGGGGACATCTTTGAAGTCTACCATCCTCTCTCTTTGTCTTTGAGCCCTCAGAGACCTCGTATGAAGAACCGAGGTGGTTTCCCTATTACGAATAGGTCTTGGTTCTAATTCCCTTTCTTCATCGTACTCCGTACTGAAGTATTCTAGTTCAGCACGGAGATCTTAATTACGCTCATGCCTCCTTTGTTCCATTAAGAGGGATTCGAGGACTTCATAATTGGCCTCAATGAAGGCCGGACTGGTCATAGGATCAGGGTTGGCCGAAGTAGATGCATGATTGGTGAGTGGGGTGTTTTTAGGAGCTTTGCCGGTAAAAGTGGAGACAGTTATGGGTAGCAATTCATTAGAACTGGGTATAGGAGTTAGGGTCAAAAACCCCGGTAGTGGTGTCATTTCTCTCCCGCTTGTCATGCCAGAATAGTAGGTTAAGTAGTTTGATGGTTATTGACTTGGTTTAAACTGGACTAATTGTTGCGGGTCTCACGGATGGCGCCACTGATTGTGTAAATATGGACACCATCAGGCTTCGATGAGGATCTAAGAGTTCTTGGGGTGAATGCTCGATTGCCAAGTCTCGTACAACCTGTGACAACACAAATGGAAACACTATGTTAAGTGAAGCGCAAAGGTGTCCCAACGAATCACCTCTGGTGTGAGAGTAAGTATGTGCTTTTGGGAGTAATGAATGTATGTAAAGTAAGTGTGTGTGTGTGTGTGTGTGTGTTGGAAGCGTGAAACATACCTGAAGACCTTGCCATCTATTTATAGGTAGAAAAATAGGCTGGAACAAGGCTTAGCACAATAACCGGTGATCGTGGGGGTGTCCCACGATTTAAGGGGTGATTCCAGGAATCGTGTACCACGATCTCTACCTTGGCGGGAAAGCTTTGGTAGAGATGGAGAACGTGGGTTTTGACTTAACCAAGTCTCACCTTTGCCCTAGTTTCGTCGAAGACCTTACTGTGAAGGGTGTGGGTCTTCGCGTGGCGGATTCCCATATTGATAACCATCGTGAAGATGGTTTTACGTCACTAAAAACAATTCGAAGGTTCCTAGGTATTATTGGGAGTAGATCCCATTCGAACTCGAAGGGGAGGCCTTCGAGCCGGAGGAGAGGGTACGTCATCAGTTTCGTAACCAAAATAGCTCGAATAAACAAAATAAGCACAATAAGACCTAATCTAGCCTAAAATCAATCAGTTTAATATAATAAGCTAAAATTATGCACAAAAAACAGCACATATTCAACATATCATTTAACATAAAATTCAAAAACTCAACATGTCAACGACGATTGAAGACGGAGATAAAATCAGTTTAACATAATAAGCTAAAATCATTTTAATATAATAAGCTAAAATCATTGTATTATGCCTATATAAGTATGATGACGATTAACGACGGAGATAGAGGTGGTGCCGGAGATAGAGATGGTCGGCGGTGATAAGGACGGTGGAGGTGGACGGCGGTGCGGCGGTGAATGAAACTAATACATACACTGAGTCTTCAATGAATCGGATTTTCATGGTGATAGGTTTTTTATTTGAAAAAGGAATGAATCGTGTTTTTTGGATCTGGGTTTTTTTAGGTGAGATAAGGGTGTGAATAAATGAATAGTATGTTAATATTTGTTTTATTTTTATTATATTATTTTGATTGTTTAGATTTATGTTTTAGATTTTTAATAGGAAAAAGTTTATTGACTTTGTATAAGTTTTAGTGGCGCAAATGTTTTATTTGTGACTTTTAAAGTTTTATTGAAAATGTTTGGCTAACTCTGGTTCAGGTCGATTCGATTGACCCGAATAAGATTTTTTTTTAAATTTTAAATATAAATTTAATAAATTTTCTATTTAAACGAATAAAAGATGACAATTTTGTTACATTTTTATTATATTTGAGTTGACCCAAACCCGATCTGACCCGACCCGAATTGAACTGAACCCGACTGACCCGAGTTCAAATAAGGTCAGGTTCGGGTATGATATTTTTAACCTTGACCCAACTTTGACCTGAACCCGACCAACCCGACATGACTATTACCACTAGTTATAAGTATTCGTCGGATAAGTTTAGTTTTCTTAGTTTTTCATCATTAGTAGGCAACAATTTAGTTTTTCTTACTCTTTCATTAGTAGGTAAAAATTTAGTTTTTACTACTTTTTCATCATTAGTAGGCAAAAGTTTAGTTTCTCTTACTCTTTCATCATTAGTAGACAAAAGTTTAGTTTTTCTTACTCTTACATGAGTAAAAGTTTAGTTTTTCCTACTCTTTTATTATTAATAGGCAAAAGTTTAGTTTCTCTTACTCTTTCATCATTAGTAGGCAAAAGTTTAGTTTTTCTTACTCTTTCATCATTAGTAGGTAAAAAATTTAGTCATCAAATGTCATTTATTTTGTAGTTACGATAAAACTCAAACCATTTTCTGTAAAATGGAAAATATATGCTAGACTTGTAAAATCTATATATAGATAGGGAGACAAATTGTTATTGATTTGCACACTCTAATATACAAGCAATCAAAACAGTATCCATATACAATATACTATTGCTTAATTCATTAATTGATGTGTTTAAATTAAGAAGCTGTGTATGCAAAGTTTTAGTCACCAAATGTCATTTATTTTGTAGTTACGATAAAACTCAAATCATTTTTATGTAAAATGGAAAATATATGCTAGACTTGTAAAATCTATATATAAATAGGGAGAGAAATTGTTATTGAATTGCACACTCTAATATACAAGCAGTCAAAGCAGTATCTATATACAATATACAACTGTTTAATTTATAAATTGATGTGTTTAAATCAAAAAGTTGTGTATGCAAATCAATTTCGGTATGGATACGTTAAAAGTCTAATTAATTTAATCTCCATACAAAAACAGAAGTGTGACCGGTGTTTTAAAACTCGGGTTGATTCGCCCGGTTGAACCATGAATTGGTCGGGTGATCGGAAGCTGGTTTTGACCAGAGAACCCGGTTGGACAAATGTTGATGCTTAAACTTTAAAATGTTAATGGTTTTTTTAATGAGGTAAAAAACAAATGTTGATGCTTAAACTTTAAAGTGTTAATAGTTAATTAACACTTATTTTATATAAACACAAGTTTACAACTTACTAAATAATAGTGTACTTTTTTATCAAAGGCGGAGATTGCCCTGTGTGAGTGGGGCGGCTGCACAGGGCCTCCAAAATTAAGGGGCCTCACAATCTAAACATTTATAGCTACGTTTGTGTATTTATGCTATACATCCGAATGGATTTTCTTTGAAATCATATTAATTAAATACAATCCCTCTTAGCACAATAAATAAAACGTCATTAAGGAGCCTCATTATAACAAAATTGTTATTAATGAACACATTTTACACACCGTTAAGTTTTATTAGTTTTGATGGGGGCCCTTTTTAATTATCGCCTAGGGCCTCCAAATTCATTAGCCGACCCTGTTTTTTTATGAACGGCAAATTTACACATACTCATATCATCTATCTCACAATAAATGTCTTCAATAAACTTTTTAGGTTGATGGGCAACTCACGTACTTCTACACAAAGGCTTTAGGTATTAACCACTCTTATTTATCTAGTACGCATCGAACAATTTAGGGTTCTTCACGTCTTCCTACCATTAACTTTTTAAGATCAAAGATGGAGTAGTTGCCCAAGTTAGATATACGACTTTCGAAGTAGAATCCAAATACGTCCTTTCAAAACACAAACTATAAAAAGACCACATACTTTGTTTTTATACCATTAACTTATGTGAAGTTTGAATGTATGGAAGTTGATTATATATACACGGTTATTTGTTTATACATGAATGTCGATTTATGGTCAAAGAATCCCACTTGTGACCAGGTCGATCTTTTTAATTTAAGCTCTTGATATAGACATATAGCGACGTTTACTTATAAATATTACACACGAGTTTGATCTCATATATATATGCTGATATCACGCCAACGAGCAAAATTTTTTTGGACCGAACGAATTTTTTTGAAATTTCGTGTGATGAAAAGGGTTTCAGTAAAACAGCCATAACTTTTGATCTGTAAGTCCGTTTAAGGCCCGTGACCTCTCAAATCGAAGAGAAAAACGAGACGGATCACGCTGTAACCACCCTTTGGCAGGTTAAGGATTTTTCGAGGCCCAAAAAGCTTGTTTTCTATGATTTATTGACATTTTTCAGTTTTTTCTGGAATTTTTGGCCGCTGATTCCGCATCAAATCATTCACGGTTTTCTATTGATTTTGTAAAATCCCGTTAATTCATTTATCGGTTTTAAGATAGACGTGTAAAACCGGGAACGTAATTGCTTACAAAAACCACAACTTCAATCACAATATCCACTTAAGATCCAACAAATTCAATCACACTTCATAATTCACGATAAAATGGGAACACATGTTACTTCATCTTCGGGTTCAGTTTTGAGGAACCAGGATCTGAAACTGCAGAGGCAAGCAAAGATTTCAAAGAAAACTCCTTGAACAAATTAAATGCACTTTAATCAACGCTCAATTCTGAATTCAGGCGTAATGGTATTCAAACAAGCTTTTGCACGGATCTTTGGTGGATAGTTTTAGAACTTCAGTTTTCAGTTATCTCATAACATGATAACTTAGAAACACTTCTCATTACAGAAAAACAATTCAAGAGATGGATTCCAAATCCGTCTTACGCGTGATAAAGTACAGTTTTGAAGAATGGTCCTTACTCTGACTGGTTCAGCCTCTCGATATTTATCAAGATCTTTTTCATCGGATCGAGAAGTATAGAAACTTCAGAGAGTTACACTAAAATGACAAATCATTCATTAAGCGGAAACATCATCCAGAACATGAACTCATTGAGCATGTATAGTTACGAAAGAGCAAGTCATGAGCAAGAGCTTAGATGATGTTGAAAAGTTGAGTGAAAGAAGTTGCAGATTCAACGTGCAAAGGTTCACGAGGTTCAATATGGATTACAGTTCAGGAGATTGAAAAAAGATGTAGATTGTATCAGAAGAAGAGATTGAAAAGAAGAAAATGGACAGCACATTTACGGTTTCAGGCAAAGATTCAGGAGTCTTACTGCTAGAATCAAGTTCTATTGATACGCCATTGGAAACAGGTACAAATCATGATGAAAGTACATGTGCTTGCACATGAAAAGATGACATTCTGGCAACTGTATCCATTAATGACACAGATGTTTTGGAGAAGGATGATCGCCAATGTCATTCCTGATTTCATAAAATATATGTATAATGATAATACAGGTGATTCAAAAATGCGCGAATGTGTTGATGTGCGTGCTACGCTCTGCTAATTTAATTGTAATGTGATCTTGATCGGGAGGAAAACAAACGATACAAAAGCAATTAAAGAAAGCAAACGCATCATTGACTCAAGAACGGAAGGAGTGCAAAACTAACCTTGATAAGACTAGTAGGGCTCTGGGGAGGCTATAGCTGTCGGGTAGTTCTCTGATTGCACTTCAGACCAATAAATAGACTGATCATGAGAAAGTACACGGCTTAATGGATCTAACGCGTGAGTATAAAATACTTCAAACAAAGTTAAATGACACTCTAGGACTGTTAGTCGTACAGACTTTGACAAAAAAGAGGGTTTAACACTAAAACCTATGAAATTTCAGTTGTCAATCAGAAACACGATGAGCTAGTCAAAAAGTGTCTGTTAAATAGGTCACAATTTGACGGTCAAACTCAAAGAGAAAATAAGGTTATTTGGATTTAAAGGTTAAGGAGGGAAAGGACCTTGAACGATGATTGAAATGGACAAACAAATAAAGTTTTTAAATGAAATTCTTTATAAACGCAATCAGTCAATTCAGACCATTCATATGTTAGCACCCAAATGTGCAACGTATCATGGTAGATCAACCTTTGCTAATCCAAAGTACCTCAAGAAAGCTCAATCTGATAAGCCTCGTTTGTATGAGATCCCATATGATACTTCTGATCCTGCAAACAGATTTTGCCCCGATGGGGAAGACACAGTGTCTGAAAGGAGGAGTAGATCAAAATTGGATAAAGACAAAGTGAAACCATATAATTACACATATCAAAACAGTCTTTATGAAACTTTCAAACCACCATCCAAAGCCTATCTTGATCAGTTGGAACGCGCTAAAGAAGTTAGGAAGACAATGTGGAGAAAAACGTTTGTTAGGACAAAACCAAACATTGCTAAAAACGTTGGCTTCTACCATGTTAAATCCCATTAGTAAATGTGACTACTTTTATAACGAATTGACAAAACTTCATTCATTTTAAGATAAATTTGTCAACAAACGTGGTCTAATCATACTAGTAGTGCATTTCCTAACCCAACTGCCAAGAGTATGGAAGTTTTGATCAAAATCTTATTAATGCCTCTTTCAGACAAAACAATACTAGACAGTCATTGTTTTATTCATGAACTAAAAAGAGAAATGAATGACGATTTGGAGTACGTTAATTCCCTTGAAAAGGAGCTTGACGAACTTGAATCAAGAAAAGGCTGATTTTCAAACATATAGATCTACTTCTCGAAGTAGTGTGTGTCTAAGTTTACATGTTCATATTTGCATTCTGGTCTGATTTAATTGATAATATGAATTTGCAATGGCTTATATCTTCATAAAGTCAAGAATGTGTATGTTGCACAAAAGCTTTCGAAACAAACTGAATCTGTTAACAAGAAGGTTCTAATAATTTGTTAAAAAAAGTTTTGCTAAACTTGAAAACACTCGAATTTCTCTGGATAACTTTCTTTAATCTATTGTAAGAACAGATGAAAAACAACCCAGTTTGCAAAGAAAATGCTTCAAATGTATTTCGAAAAGAACGTGAACAATATCATGAAATACAAGATTTGAAAGCTCAAATGCAAGACAAGAACATGGTGATAAATGAGTTAAAGAAACTCATTCTGGTACACAAGAGAAGTCTGTGGAAACTCAGTTGATAACATTGTTGTTCGACAACCAAATGCTCAACGGATTCCAAAACCATCAGTTTTAGGAAAACCGACTCCTTTTTCAAATTCTCCTGAAATGAGAAGTTTTCAAACGAAACAGTCGGTTAATAAAACTAATGTGTCGGATGGTTTATTTAAACCTGTCATCTCAACAGAGTTTGCCTCGAAAAGAAACAAGCGGTTCGAACACAACAATGTGCTTAAACAGGAATGTTTAGAATTGCCTCCACCACAACCACAAAAAGAAAACCACAGTTGCTCATACTTCTAGGAATACTAATTAACATGTCTAAAACTTAGGAGTAATTCACAGTACTAGTGTTAGAGACCACGCTTAAGTGCTTTTCAAGTTAAAGATAAGGTCGTGCCAAACAATAGTCATGTGAAGTTTCAAAAGAAGGAAGTAGAGACCATCATTGGATTTTTAGTATTCTCTAAGAAAACAAAGTCTATAATGGGTTGTAATGACAGTTTCAAACTCCAGACTTCGAATGCGAATGATGTTTGTGCAGATATGTGGAAAATGTGTGTTAATTCTAATCATGATGCTGTGTTTCTCGATAACTTGATTGATCGTGATGCTAGAACTAAGAAGCCTCGTAAAGTGCCTATTAGTGCTAGTCAAACCAAGAGAGAAAGGAAAACAAATCTGTTTGCAACACCCCATAGAAAACAGTTGCATCAGATACCACTATTCAGATATCTAAGAGTTATTTATAAGAAGTTGTTGAGACTACAAAACTCAGGGAATGGGAATGGTGGATAGCTAAGGATGTCCCTCAGTTTTATTCATTGGCACAAAGCCGCTTAGGACCAAAAGATATGGATGCCTAAGATTAGGAAAGATGATGAATCAACATGTATAGTCCACTATAGACATTGTCTCTAGGTACTATGTCTTGAAGATATCAAATTTCCTTTAGATCCAATTTGTCCAATGTTCCATCGTCCTTAACTCTCTTGCAGATTATTACAACTCATCCTACTTCAATTGTTGACTTCTGGTTTGATGCACAAAGCACATGACGGGCAATCTAAAGCTTTTGTATAATTCTGTGGAGAAAATTCTAGGTACTGTTCGCTTTGGAAATGGTCAATGTTCAAATGATGTTTGAACACATCAGTTCAAGCCTCGGTCGTCAATGTCAAAAGATGTTTGAACAAATCAGTTCAAGCCTCGGTCATCAATGGAGATGATGTTTAAATACATCAGTTCAAGCCTCGGTCATCAATGTCTAATGATGTCTGATCACAACAGTTCAGACCTCGCACCACAACGACAAGAGATGTCTGTGAAAAAATAATCTCTGCAGGCCTCGTTCTCAAGGACAGAAGGGTCAGATTATGACAACTCTGGACCGTGCCCAGATAAAATGTTGTTCCTTCAGCTGAAAAGACAGTTTCGTACAACAAGGGTTAGATTTTTTTTTCCTCTTCAGTCGCTTTATGAAGATAATACAATCAAAACACGGGCTCGTGAGGAAAACAAACAATGATCAAGCACCGAATGTATATTTCAAGATAAGATGAATTTTTATAATCCTTTTTGTACACGGGTACAAGAAATTGGTGAGTCTTCCTCACGCAACATTGATAATACCGATGTGCATTCATTTCAACCACAAAGTCATGATTACGTGGGTTTTTTTTTTTTTCGTCCACGAGATCATCCATTAGAACAAGTTCGTGGAAATCCAACCATGCCAGTTCAAACAAGACGACAGCTTGCACAGATCTGAATGTGTATGTTCGCGCTCACGGTGAGTATTGTTGAACCGAAGAACATTAAGGAGGCAATGGCTGATTCTGCATGGATCGAAGCAATGCAGGATGAACTTCATCAGTTCGACAGACTAAAAGTCTGGGAACTAGTCGATAACCATTTGGCAAGATGATTATAAAGCTATGGTTATGGAAGACAAGAAGGATGGAAGATCAGCGTACATTCGCAACCAAAGCACGATGTTGCCTAAGGTTATGCTCAGGAAGAGGGTATTGATTTTGAAGAATCATTTACCAGTTGCTCGCTTGGAAGCAGTTCGGATTTTCGTTGCCCACGCAGCACACAAGTCTTTTCCAATCTATCAGATGGACGTGAAAACGCGCATTTATATTGGACCACTGAAGGAAAGATGGTTTATGTTGCACAACGGAAGGGTTCGTTGATCCAGGTCATCCAGAAAAAAGTTTACCTTCTAAGGAAAGCTTTATATGGATTAACGCAAGCTCCAAGAGCTGGTAGATGAACTATAACTTCCTGATGTCCAAAGGCTTTTACTAGAGGTACAATATGACCCAACTTATTCATGATAAATTAGGGGAGGATATTCTACTTGTGCAAATTTACGTTGTTGACATAATTTTCGATCGACAAATTCCTAAATATTCAAAATGATTTGAAAAATTAATGCACAGTAGAATTTGAAATGTCCTTAATGTGGAGATGAAATTCTTTTTAGGACTTCAGATCCACCAGTCCCCAAAAGGTTATTTTTATCAAATAGGCAAGTACGCTTTAGAAATTCTGAATAAGATAATTATGGTCAACTGTCACTCCATCTGGTACACCATTGGTACTAAACCCAAACTAGATGTAGATTTGTGTGGAGAACAGTAGACCAATCTTGATTATCGTAGTAAAAATGGGTCACTCATGTACTTGGCATCTAGTAGTCCTGGACTTAGTGCAAGCAGTATGCTATTGTGCACGTTATTCAAGCTTATGACCAAACTCCAAAGCACTAAGGAGGTCTATAGAATCTTTAAAATACCTAAGGGTACCTTTAAACATGGGACTTGGTATCCAAAGGATTTGGCTTTTACTAACAGCATTTCAGACGCTCCATCATGCCGGCTCCTGATACTGGAAAAGATTCTGGAGGGATACAGTTCCTTGGTGATAAACTTGTAAGCTGGATGTCAAGAAACAATAAACACTGCATGCAATGTCTTCAGCAGAGGCATGAGTATGTGGCGTTATCTGCAAGTGTGCTCAAGTAATGTGGATGAGGACACAACTTCATGATTATGGCTTCACCTACAACAAATTACCGTTGTATTGCGACTATCAGTCAGCACATAGCAATCTTATGCAACCCCTGTAAAAACATTCACGGGACAAAGCACATCCATATTCGGTATCATTTCATAAAGGAAACAGGTTGAAAAATGGTATATTGAATTATATTTTGTTAGAAAATGAAATACATTAGCTGACATGTTTTACAAAAGCCATTCCTGAGGATCGGTTTAAGTATCTCTGTTAGAAGGATTGGTATGAGATGTTTGACTCCAGATGAACTGGAGGTTCTGACAAATTGAGCTGCTTGATATCATCATCAAACATCACCATGTACATATTTTTGATGAAAAGCAATACAAAAAATATAAACTTCAGAAAGTAATTACAAAATCAGAAAATCAGAAATTCAAAATGATTCTTCTCGTAATTGTTCTCTTGGAATCGATAACAATTTACGTGCTTAGAAATGTCGATTAACATTGACAGGGTGTGTAATGAAAGTGCGAGCGGAGAGTTGCAAATAGTTTCAAAAACATGCTATTATCTAATTTTCTAAATGGCTTATGTGCCAATAGCAGTAAATTAACTAGGTCTCAAATAAAGGAGGTTCTTATAACTTATCCTCACACGAGAAATTAATGGTTCACGGTCTTGAGCTGTTCTTACAAGACATTCAATGTTTTTAGCTCAAGATAAGAGGAATAGTGTACGTTTCAGTGCGCTTACCCTTACCGTTAGAAGAGAAGTAGTTGAACACAATTTTTCAAGAATTTCTCGATGACAATTCATAATCTTTCAAAATTGTGTGTCAACACTATAAACCCTCACACTGTTTTCAATCGACAACCATTTTTCAATTGGTCTTTTTTTTTAGGAGGAGTTTTCGAAATACAATGTTTAATGTTCGTTGATACATCTAACAACGACATTCTTATGTATTCAAACATTATTCAAAAATGTTCCCATTAAACTTTCATGCTGATATTATTTTCTCCACTAAATTTTCAGGAAAATATTTTAATCACACGGTTTTTAAAAATCTAAAGTGATTATTATTTAAATAAGGGAGAAAATGTATTTAAAATATGATCTCATTCGGATCATTGTGATGAGCAAAAGGTTTTAAGGTTCAGATCATTATACCAACAACATCTTAATTTCACGACGATTCTGAAGTCATAAGGTGGTTAGGTTAGGAATCAATCCTATGATCCAACCAGAACCGGAGGATCTACCCAAGGATAATCCAAAGTTTGAAATAGCAGTCCTTAGGTATGATTGGAGATGAATGTATATGGGAATAATGCCGACTAAGATTGAGTTAACACTGGAACAATCACAACAAGGTGTTAGTAATGACGTCTTGGTAAGCATTGAAGGAGTGAAGAATTAAAAGGAAATGTATGGGATAAAGGGTGTAAACAAGAAGCCTCCACACAATTAAGGCGTGAAACGGATCAATACATATGCTGTCAGAATCACAAGTTGATTGCTGACATTGAAAACGACATCATGGACCCAGTGATGCAATGCACAACCCTTCCCAGCCATTCAAGTTTCTCTTAAAAGAAACTTGTCTCATTTGTCACGGAGATACACACGTTATCTATTGACATCTCACTCCGAGATTGTTGATATTGAATAGGTGGCAATATGCTCCAGCCTCCGAGTACTAAAACCAACAAATGCACTAATCGAGTCTAAGCAGAGATCAATTCAAATTCTCGTTAGGACACATTCATTTCAAACACTTGTTGAACTTATCAGGTTCCAAGCTGGTATCAAGGAGTCCTACGCAATATCATTGGTATTTGCAGAACATTCAGCGTTGATATTTAGTATTTCATAGTGATGAATGGAAATCCTTCCAGTGTCATCATCAAACAGCACTACGGTAGGTGACTTGCGAGATTCTATATGAATCATACTGGTGGACATCTGGTAGCGATTGGTCCAGATATGTATTGACGGTTGATGAATTTTGATTAAACATAGCCACTCTCGAATGTGTTACAAAACTCTTAACGTGTGACACGTCTGATTGTTTTTTAAATCAATTTTCGCGTTTATCAACTAACGTAACCTGCAGGTCAAACGGTGGTAACGGCTACCTCAATCCCATTCAAATGCTCTCAATCTTCGAAGACATTCTATTTGGGAGAAGCTCAAGAGTTAAAGACAACGACTTCGCTACTCTGATTTAAAGCTTTCTAGATAATGCATACGTAATGAGCATGTTGTCAAAAACAAAGATCGCAAGATGGCAAAGATGATAAAGACAAATGACAAAGGTCAAAGTCAAGATCGCAAAGCATGAAGGAAACAAGTACAACATAAACGAGACAAGACCAAGAACACTCGAAGCTGAACGACAAAAGCAATCAACTGATTCAAGAAGGAGTGTCATCAATGACTCACTTCGAGGAGATTGTTAGCCTCAATTTTTATTGAGGTCAATAATAGGAACGCGTTCCTGTGTTCAAAGACCTCACTTCGGGGGAGATTGTTAGCCTCAATTTATTGAGTCGAACAAGGAAGCTCGGTCACTTTCACGATGGAGTTCGGTCTTTACTTAGTTTAGTTGTAATAAGATAAATATCGGGAATCGGGTCGATAGATAATCTAATATTGTATATGTTTTGGGTTTAATCCCAAGCAAAACCCGAGCCCGGGTCTTTTGTTTTTTACTAGTTAAATATCCGCGCGTCATATTTAAATGTGTATGGGTATATATATATTAGATATTTCTAAAATATCTAATATATATAGATATTTTACTTTGTAAAAATATCTATCTTTTTCATAATATCTAAAATTTCTTTTTCATCTATTCTCTCTCTTCTCTCTCTCTATTTCGTCTCTCTCTCTCTCTCTAGTTTTCTTGATTCGTGTTTCGGGTTGTGAAGTGAAGTATTAATCGGGAACCTACAATAATGCACAAGGCATTACTCATAATTTCTCGGCTCCACGTACTCTGCAATCAAATGGGTAGTAGAAAGAAATAATAGAACCTTACAAGAGATGTTTTTGGTGTAATGTCGTTGATACGTCAACTTATATACTAAATAGAATATTAATTCGACCAATACTAGGAAAAATCCCTTATGAAATATTTAGAGGTAGGAAACCTTCTTTAGAATATTTTAAAGTATTTGGAAGCAAGTGCTTCGTGTTGAATACTAAAGACTATCTAACCAAGTTTAACTCAAAGTCATACGAAGGTGTTTTTTAGGATATTCTCAAAATAGTAAAGCTTATATAGTGCTAAATAAACATACAATGAAAGTTAAAGAATCACTAATGTGACATTTGATGAAAGTCCTCCTCCTACCAATTTCTCCATAGTTGATGATGATGTGGTGTAGAGTGCATTAAAAAGAATACCAGAGTAGTGAATAATAATAATGAAGAAGATGAGTCGATAGAAGTTGACGAAGTCGTTAACATTAAGGAGTCCAAAAATCATCCATTAGAACAAATCATAGGAAATGTAACACCCCCAAATTGGGTCGCAGCGGAATTATGTATAGGAGTGTTACTTCATAAGTACATTGCACAAGATATAAGATAACGACCTCTAAATGAGTCGTTTGAAAAGTGATCTCGTTGATTTAACCAAAATTTGAATTTGTTATAATGTTGGTCCCAAAGTTTGCATCAATAATGTAAGCCTGAAATAATACAATGAGATATGTTTGTAGAAATCCATGAATGTAGTATTGTATAGTCTAGGCTCCAATGCATATCATGTATGTCAAGCATCTAACTCACCTGAGAAAAACATGCTCAAAAGTGTCAACATAAAATTGGTGAGTTCATAGATTTTTGTAAGTACAAAAGTTGGATCAAAGATTTGTAAAGAGTATATGACCATTTCAATTTGTGTAATAGTTACCAAAATTGTATGCTTAAATGTTGAAATCAAAGATGTGTATGATTAATTGTATCATACATAATATAAAAAGTTATGTTTAGTTTGGACCACCATTGTTCAAAGTATGTATTGTCACTTTATTCAAGACAACGTAAATATTCATGTGAATGATTACGATTATTCTAAGTTCATGAAACTGCTGCGTAGACTTATATGCATGCCACTTTATTCAAGGCACCGTAAATGTTCATGTTCATTTAATGTGTTTCTTGCTCCGGACAGGCTATAATGTTGTGTGCCCGTGATAAGCTTAATACCTGAAGGGGTGTCACACCCGAATCGATCTATTTATAACATTAGCTACCCTTCAAGATAAATTCACAATCATGCAACCTAAGCTAATCCGTAATCATAAAAGTAAAATTGTTGCGTCCATAAGTGATAACAAGTATTGTATCCCATTGCAAGATATAAGCATGAGTGTATAATAAAGTTGTAACGAGTTTGTAATGAGTTACGAAATCAAGTATGCAATCAAGTATGTAAAAGAGATTGTAAATGTATGTGTAAACAAGTTGTAACGAGCATGTATTCTCTCTCGAGATTTGAAAAGCAATATAAAACAAGTGAAAGAGAGGCTATAAACTCACCTTGAGTAAATGAATCAACAAAGTAAATCACAGAATGAAAATGCGTCACGATATGTCGAATGCAACATATATTTAATTATAGGTACGTATGTGTACTTACGTTACTTTGTTATAAACTAAGCACTCATATATAAATTCTATATTGCTACTCACCATTAATTGTATTTGGGAAATCATATTTATAAAGTTAAATTGTTTATAAGTATTACTTTAGTAAAAATGGCGTAACTTTATCGTTTTAAGTCCGTTTCTTACATTCTTTACGTCCATGCTTTCGTATTAAGATGATGTATCAAAAGATTACATTTTCATATTTTGAGTCCTCTGGTGAACAGTACTTTTTACTGTTCATGCACTTTTATAAATTTGTTTTTATAAAATTTAGTTATCGTAAACTCGTAAATGCCGTATCTTATTTGTTTTAACTCTGATTTTAGTGATTCTTTCGAGCACGTCTTCGTAATTAAAAGTTTTATCTAACTAATGTATTTTCCAAAATTGAAATCTGAGATGAATTAAGTGATTTTATATTCATGTTATAAAATTATTTTTATTAAACTTTAATTATTGTAACATGAAAAATCCCATAACCCTCTTCGTTATTGATCATAAAATTTGATTCTTAAAGTTTTTGATCCTTAAATATGTAATATTTATAAAAAATATCACTCATTTATATCAGATGTGAATATTTATATGTTTTTATAAAATTTTCTTTTATAAAAGCATTTATTATCGTTAAACATTGGCAAATTGGCGGTCTCTTCTTCATTATAAATCGGTTTTTTGAGTTCTCTATATGCCTACGATCCTTGTAACTTGTAGTATTTTGTAAAAATATAAAATGAATGCTTTATTTTCTACTTTAAAGCAGTGGGTTTTGTTCATTTGGCTTAAATGTTTATGAAACTTGTTTTTCTAAGTTTTTAGCTTAGTAAGTTTGCTACAAGTCCTTTACCATAACTTATACCATAAGTCTCATACATGTTAGGTCCTTTAGTCCATCATTTGTCCAAATATTGTCCATGATAACAAGATCTCGCATCAATTTTACTTATAACCTAATAAGTACACTTTTTAAGCATGAAAGTTTATATATACTTTTTAATAAGTAACCATACTTGTATAATGTTTATACTTTCATTCCAACATGTATTTAACATCCATATAACATATGACAAAGTAGATCATACCATGATCACAAGTAAAAATCCATTTTACATGTTAATAAGTTTACTAGATGGTGATGTACTATATAAACATTATATATACATAAAATCACAAATGTATGGTGATGAACAACAAGATCTAAACCCTAGTTTAAATATTAAACCTAAGCTTCCAAGACTTAGAAACCCTAATTCCAAAGAAAACCCTAATCCTAAACCTTTATTGTTTAAGTCTTGTAAACACTAAACCAAGCCTTAAAACCTTCTTGTAATACCTTAGATATGATGTTAGAACACTTTTATACTTGCTAAATAAATTTTATATGGATTTGGTAGGGGTGTTTGTTAAAGTCGTGGCTAGGGAGAAAAAGAACAAGAGAGATTGTGAGTTTTTGCTTAAAGAAATGAAGTGTATGTGTGTTCTCTTTTAGTTAGCACCCTTATATACTACTTGAACTAGTCAAAGACCACTTGTAGAAGTCTTAAGACATGATGAGGGTTTTTGTGAAGGTCTTGGTCAATTCTAATAGTCATGGTCTTAGGTTTAATGGTCTATGTGGTACACGTTAACTTGGTAATTATGTGCTCTTGGTCCCTTTGGTATCATCTTGCACCGAAAAATTAGGGAGGGAGGGAGTACAAACTGATTTTTGATTATCTTGTGTTGTTATTTTACATACTAGTAGTTTAGGAGATGCGATCTCCTAAACTACTAGTAGTGTAAAAATAAACAAACTCCTAAGTATCAAAAAGTCATTTTGTACTCCTCCCCTCCCTAATTTTCGGTGCAAGAGTGATCCAAAGGGGACCAAGAGCACACAAGTTACCAAGTTGAACTTGTACAACATAAGACTCATTAAACCTAAGGACCTATGACTATAGAATTGACCAAGACCTTCACAAAAACCCTCATCATGTCTTAAGACTTCTACAAGTGGTCTTTGACTAGTTCAAGTAGTATATAAGGGTGCTAACTAAAAGAGAACACACATACACTTCATTTCTTTAAGCAAAAACTCACAATCTCTCTTGTTCTTTTTCTCCCTAGCCACGACTTTAACAAACACCCCTACCAAATCCATATAAAATTTATTTAGCAAGTATAAAGGTGTTCTAACATCATATCTAAGGTATTACAAGAAGGTTTGAAGGCTTGGTTTAGTGTTTACAAGACTTAAACAATAAAGGTTTAGGATTAGGGTTTTCTTTGGAATTAGGGTTTCTAAGTCTTGGAAGCTTTAGGGTGTAATATTTTAATTAGGGTTTTTTAGATCTGTTGTTCATCAACCATGAATTTGTGATTTTAGGTATATATAATGATTATATAGTCATAACCATTTAGCTAAAAATTATTAACATGTGTAATGGATTTTTACTTGTGATCATGGTATGATCTACTTTGTTTGTTATATGGATTGTTAAATACATGTTGGAAAGAAAGTATAAACTTATACAACGTAATGGTTACTTATTAAAAAATTATTATATAAACTTTCATGCTTAAAAAGTGTACTTATTAGGTTATAAGTAAAATTGATGCGAGATCTTGTTATCATGGACAATATTTGGACAATATGATGGACTAAAGGACCTAACATGTATGAGACTTATGGTATAAGTTATGGTTACTGGCACTTGTAGCAAATTACTAGCTTTAAAAAAACTTAGAAAACAAGTTTCAATTTCATTTAAGCCAAATGAACAAAACCCACTGCTTTAAAGTAGAAAATAAAGCATTCATTTTATATTTTTACAAAATACTACAAGTTACAAGGATCGTAGGCATATAGAGAACTCAAAAAACCGATTTATAATGAAGAAGATACGCCATTTGCATGTTATACGATAATAAATGCTTTTATAAAAGAAATTTTATAAAAACATATTAATATTCACATCTGATATAAATGATTGAGTATTTTTCATAAAAATTACATATTTTTAGGATTCCAAAACTTTAAGAATCATAATTTTTTGATCAATAACGAAGGAGTTATGGATTTTTCATGTTTACAATAATTAAAGTTTATAAAAATAATTTTATAAACTATGAATAGTAAAAATCACTATTCATCTCAGATTCATTTTGGAAAATACATTAGTTAGATAAAACTTTTAATTACGAAGACGTGCTCGAAAGAATCACTAAAATCAGAGTTAAAACAAATAAAGAGATACGGCTTTTCGAGTTTTGTTAACTATATTTTTTTATAAAAACAAATTTATAAAAGTGCATGAACAGTAAAAAGTACTGTTCACCAGAGGACTCAAAATATGAAAATGTAATCTTTTGATACATCATCTTAATACGAAAGCATGGACGTAAAGAATGTAAGAAACGGACTTAAAACGATAAGTTACGACCATTTTTTACTAAAGTAATACTTATAAACAATTTAACTTTATAAATATTGATTTCCCAAATACAATTAGATGGTGATGTGCTATATAGTATTATATATGCTTTAGTTATACCAAAGTAATTTGTACTAATACGACCTATAATTTAATTAGGTTGCATCTCGTGACATTATCGTGACGCATTTTCATTCTGTGATTTTACTTTCTTTGTTGTTTCATTTAACTCAAGGTGAGTTTATAGCTCTCTCTTCATTGTTTTCTATTTGCTTTCAAATCTCGAGTGAGATTACTGTAGTTACAATTGTTTACAATGCATTTACAATCTCTTTTATACATATTGATTGCATATTGATTTGTAACTCATTACAAAACTCGTGACATATGTATTATTACCTCATGCTTATATCTTGCAATGGGATAAATATTGTTAACACTTATGGAGCAACAATTTTACTTTTTTATGATTACGGGATTAGCTTTAGGTTGCATGAATGTGAATTTATTGATGGGGTAAGCGTGAATGTTATAAAATATGATTATGCGGGTGTGACAGCCCTCAGGTGATTAGATATCACTGGGCAAATACGGAACATTATAGCCTGTCGGAGCAAGGAACGACATTTACATGAACATGAACATTTACGATGCCTTGAATAAAGTGGCATGATATAAAGTCTACGCAGCAGTTTCATGGAACTCTAGATAAATCGTATATTCAATGAATATTACGTTGTACTTGGAATAAAGTGGACATACATACTTTGGAAATTGTGGTCCAAACTAAACTTAAACTTTTTTGAGTTTGTATGGGAGACAATAATCATACACTCTTTTGATTTTCAAATTTAAGCATACAAGTTTGGTAACTATTACACAAATTGATGTGGTCATATAATCTTTACAATCTTTGATCCAACTTTTGTACTACATAAAAATCTATGAATCCACCAATTTTATGTTGACACTTTTGAGTTGTTTTTTTTCAGGCTGAGTTTGAGTTTGACATACATGATATTGCATGGAGCCTAGACTTATAAAGTACTACATTCATCGGTTTTTACAAAACATAATCTCATTTTATTATTTCAGGCTTACATTATGATGCAAACTTTGGGACCAACTTTTATAACAAATTAAAATTTTGGTTAAATTAACAACGAGATCACTTTTTCAAAACGACTCATTTTAGAGGTGTTTATTTATATATTGTGCAATGTACTTATGATGTAACACTCTATACATAATTCGCTGCGGACCAATTGGGGGTGTTACCATTTCCTTAGATTTGTTCTATGGATGATTTTTTGGACTCCTTAGGTTAACGACTTCGTCAAACTTCTATGACTCATCTTCTTCTTGTTATTATTCATCTACTCTGGTATTCTTTTTACTGGCATCTTCTTCACCAACATTCATCATCACTAATGGTGTTAATTTGGGTAGGAGGGGGCTTTTCTCAAATGGCACATTAGTGATTCTTTAACTTTCATGTATGTTTATTTAGGCACTATATATGCATTACTATTTTGAAGAATAATCCTAAAAAAGACCTTCGTATGACTTTGAGTTAAACTTGGTTAGATAGTCTTTAGTATTCAACACGAATATTAGCACTTGCTTCCAATATACTTTAAAATATTTAAGAGGTTTCCTACCTCTAAATATTTCATAAAGGGATTTTTCCTAGTATTGGTTCGAATTTACTATTTCTATTTCGTTATATAAGTTGACGTATCATACGTACATTACCCAAAAACATCTCTTGTAAGGTTCTATTATTTCTTTCTACTACCCATTTGATTGCAGAGTACGTGGAGCCGAGAAGAAAATTATGGTTATGCCTTGTGACTTATGTAGGTTCGATTTAATCACTCACAACCCGAAAACGAATCAAGAAAACTAGAGAGAGAGATGAGAGGACCGAAATAGAGAGAGAGAAGAGAGAGAATAGATGAAAAAGAAATTTTAGATATTATGAAAAAGAATAGTATTTTTTACAAAAGGAAAATATCTATATATATTTAGATATTTTTAGAACATATTAAATATATATATACCCCTACACATTTTTATATGACGGCTTGCGGGAATTTTACTAGGACCCGGGCGCGGGTTTTGTTGGGATTAAACCCAAAACATATACAATATTAGATTATCTATCGAGCCCGATTCCCGATATTATCTTATTACAACATTAACTAATTAAAGACCGAAGCTCCATCGTAGAGTGACCGAGCTTCCTTGTTCGACTCAATAAATCTGATGTGCTAACATTCCCCGAAGTGACTGGTCTTGAACACTAGGAAGAGCTTCCTTTATTGATCAATTAATTGAGGCTAACAATCTCCCTCGAAGTGAGTTCATTGATGACAATCCTTCATGTGATCAGTGAGTGATTGCTTTTGTCGTTTAAGCTCGATGTGTTCTTGGTCTTTGTCTTAGTTGTATGTTGTAGGCTTGTTTCCTTCATGCTGTGCGATCTTGCTTTGAGCCTTTGTCATAGTCTTTATCATCTTTGCCATCTTGCGATCTTTTGTTTTTGACCAACATGCTCATACTTTTGCATTATCTTGAAAGCTTTAAATCAGAGTTAGCGGAAGTCTTTGTCTTTAAATCTTGAGCTTTCTAGATAGTATGTCTTCGTAGATTGAGCATTTGAATGGGATTGAGGTTGCCGTTACCACCGTTTGACCTGCAGGTTTACGTTAGTGATATAAACGAGAAAATTGGATTTAAATAATAAATCGAAGTGTCACTCGTTAAAGAGTTTTTGTAACACATCGTTGAGTGTCTATGTTTTTATCAAAATTCATCAAACCGTCAATTCATTTACTGGGACCAAATCGATATCAGTCTGTTCACAAGTTTTGATTAATATAGCAATCTCGCAAGTCACCTACGTAGTGCTGATAGATGATGAACTGGATGGATTTCCAATTCATCATTATGAATACTAAGAGTATCACTCTGAATGTTCTGGCCAAATATCCGAATGATATTGCGTAGGACTAATTGATAACAAGCTTGTGGAACATGAATGATGTTCAACCAGTGTTTGAATTGGAATGTGTCTAACGAGATTTTGATTGATCTCTTGGCTTTAGACTCGATTAGTGCATTTGGTCTTTAGGACTCGGAGGCTGCGAGCATATTGCCACCTATTCATATCTACAATCTCGGAGTGAGATGTCAATAGATTAACGTTGGTGTAGTCTCCGTGACATATGAGACTAGTTTCTTTTGGATGAGAAACTCGATGGCTGGGAGGGTTGTGCATTGGCACACTGGGTCCATGATGTCGTTTTCAATGTCAGCAATCAACTTATGATTCTGACAACATATGTATTGACCCGGTTTCCGCCTTAGGTTGTTGTGGAGGGATTCTTTGTTTACCACCCTTTTATCCATACATTTCTTTTTAATTCTTCAACGCCTTTCAAATGCTTACCAAGAGTCATTACTAAACCCCTTTGTTTGTGATTTGTTCCGAGTTTAAACTCTTTCTTAGTCGGCATTATTCCCATATCACATTCATCTACCAATCATCCTAAGGATGCTATTTCTATTTGGATTATCCTTGGGTAGTTACTCGGTTCTTGGTTGGATATAGGATTGATTCCTAAACCTATCCATTATGGACTTCATTAATCGTCTGAAAATTAGATGTTGTTGGGTATAGGATCGAACCTTTTAAACTTTTCTTCAGCACATTGAGTCGAAGAGATTTTTTGCAATTTATTTTTTTTAAATAATTTTCTCCTTATTTTAAATAATAAACACTTAGTTTATGAAATACCGTGTGGATTAAAAATTTATGTCTTGAATTTTGTGGGGAATAAATATTATCAGCAATGAATGGTTTGGAACTTTTGATAATGTTTTGCAATACTAAGAGATGGTCGGTGTTGATGTATCCAAGAACATTAAAACTTTGTTTTCGTAAAAACTCACCTAAAAAATTAGGACAATTGAAAAAATTGTTGTCGTTTGAAAACATTGTGAGGGTTGGGAGTGTTGAAACACAATTTTGAAAGATTATGATTTGTCATCGAGAAAATTCTTGAAAAAATTGTGTTAAATTTTTGAAAAACCATACGTTAGAGTACTTCTTTCTAAAGTTGGTAAGGTAAGCGCACTGAAACGTACACTATCTTTTTTGAGCTAAAAACAATTGAATGTCTTGTAAGAAAGTTCAAGATCCGGAAACATTATTTTCTCGTTGTGGGATAAGTTATAAACCTTCCTTTATTTGAAGTGGTTATTGTATGATATTTGCACATAAGGCCATTTAGAAAATTAGGAATTGACCGTTTGAAATATTTGACAACTTCGCTCGAACTTCATGTACTACCGTGTCAATGTTAATCGACAGTTTAAGCACAGTAAATGAAATCGATTCCAAGAGACATGTCGAGAAGTATCTTTTTTGGAAATTTTCTGATTTTGATTTTGTATTTTCTTTTTGAAGTTTTATATTTTTGTTATTTTGCTTTTTCTCAAAAATATGTACTTGGTGATTGTTTAGATGATGATATCAAGCAGGTAATTTGTCTAGAACCCTCCAGTTCATTGGATGTCAAACTTCTCATACCAATCCTTACTGTACAAGATACTTAACCCGATCCTCAGGAAGGGCTTTTGTAAAATGTCAGTAATTGGTATTCAGTTCTGACAAAATAATAATTCAATTATTCCTTTTTCAACCTGTTCCTTTATGAAATTGATACCGAGTATGGAGGTGCTTTGTCGTGAATGTTGTGTAGGGGTTATTGCATAAGGATTCTATGGCTGATGAGAGTCCGCATACAACGGTATTTTTGTTGTAGGTATGAAGCCATAATCTTGAAGTTGTTGTCTTCATCCACATTACTTGGCGAAAACTTGCAGATAAGCACTATAAATCTGCCTCTGCTGAAGACATTGCAGTGCATTTTGTTTTTTGACATCCAGCTTACAAGTTTATCACCAAGGACTTGTGACCCTCCAGAATGTTTTCCGAGTATCAAGGAGCTCGGCATGATGGCGTCTGAAAATGCTGTTAGTTAAAGCCACGAAGCATCCTTTGGATAATCAAGAGTCCCATGTTAATGGTACCCTTTAGGTATTTAAGATCTTTTAACCTCTTGAGGTGCTTTTGAGGATGGTCGTGCTTGAAACGTGCACAATAGCATACTGCGTTGCACTAAGTCTTGGGTCTACTAGATGTCAAGATACATGAGTGACCCGATTTTACTACTGATAATCAGATTGGTCTAAGGGTCTTCTCCACTCAAATTCTACATCTAGTTTGGGTTTAGTCAGCAATGGTGTTACCAATGGAGTGACAGTTGTCCATATTATGCTTTTTTCAGAATTTCTATGCGGTACTTCGGCTGATTGATAAAAATACCTTTGGGATGGTGGATTGAAGTCCTAAAAAGGAATTTCATCTCCACATTAAGAAATTTCAAGTCTACTGTGCATTATTTTTTAAATCATTTTGAATATTTTAGGATTGTCGATCGAAAAATTATGTCATCAACGTAAAATGTGCACATGTAGAATATCCTCCCCGTATTTTATCTGAATAGAGTTGGGTCAATTGTCCTGTAGTAAAGCATTTGGACATCAGGAAGGTTGAAAGTTCATCGTACCAGGCTCTTGTGAGCTTGATTAATCCATATTAAAGTTTCCTTATGAAGGTTGACTTTTTTCGGGTTGATTCTGGATCAACGAAAACACTTTCGGTTGTGCAAACATAAACTCTTCCCTTCAGTGGACCATTAAGAAAATGCCGTTTATCCCGTTCATTCTGATAGATTGGAAAGGACTTGTGTGCTGGTGGGCCAACGATAATCCGAAACTGCTTCCATGCGTAGACAACTGGAGTTAATGATTCTTCCAAAATCAATACCTCTTCATGAGCATAACCTTTAGCAACAAGTGTGCTTTGTTGCGAATTTACAGTCTGATCTTATTCCTTCTTTGTTCTTCCATACCCACTTTAGCTCTTATAATTCATCTATGCCAAAATGGTTGTCTGACTAGTTCCAGACTTTTAGTCTTGTCGAATGATGTAGTTCATCGGCATTGCCTAGATCATGCAGTGTGAATCAGCCATTTGCTCCTTATTGTTCTTCGTTCAACAATTACGCACTGTGAGCGCGAACATAACATTTTCTGGATCTGTGGCAAGCTTGTCGTCTTGTTTGAACTGGCTGGTTGGGATTTCCACGAACTTGTTCTTAATGGATGATCTTGGTCCATCGGTTATCATGACTTTGTGGTTGAAAGAATGCAATCGGTATTATCAATGTTGCGTGAGAAAGAAACTCACCATTGTCTTGTACACGTGTACACAATAGGAGTGATAAATTATCTTCTTGGAAATGATACAATTCGGTGCTTTGATCATTGTTGTTTTCCTTCAGCTGAGAGACCGGGTGTTGGATTGTAATTTTTCTTCATAGTAAAGGACTGAAGAGAAATCTAACCTTGTTGTGACTGAAAACTGGCTTTTCTGCTGTAGGAACACATTTTTAACTTGGGGGCACGGGGTAAGGAGTTTCATAATTGACGCCTTCTGTCCTTGAGGAACGAGGATGAAGAGATTATTTTTTATCAGACATTCTTGTAGTTGTGGTGGCGTGGTCTGAACTGTGTGATCAGGACATCATTTGAACATTGATGACGAGGCTTGAATGATGTATTTAAAACATTCATCTCCATTGATGACCGAGGCTGAAACTGATTTGTTCAAACATCTTTTGCCATTACGACCGAGGCTTGAAACTGCTGTGGGCAAACATAATTTGAACATGCCATTTCCAAAGCGAACAGTACCTAGAATTTTCTCCACAGAATTATACAAAAGCTTTAGATTGCCCGTCATGTGCTTTGTGCATCCAGAGTCAACATTGAATAGGATGAGTTGTATAATCTGCAAGAGAGTTAGAGGACGATGGAACATTGGCAAATGGATCTAAGGAATTTGATATCTTCAAGACATTAGTTATTCTAGAGACAATGTCTATAGTGGGACTGATACTTGTTGATTCATCATCTTTCCTAATCTTAGGCATCCATATCTTTTTGGTCCTAAGCGGCTTTTGTGTCCATGTATAAAACTGAGGGACATTCTTTGCTTATCCACCATTTCCATTCATGATTTGTCTTCTCATACAACTTCTTTAATAACTCTCTAGATTAGTATAGTGTATCTGGTAGCAACTGTTTTCTTATGGGGTGTTGCAACAGATTTGTTCGCTTTTCTCTTGGGTTTACTAGCACTAATAGGCACTATACGAGGCTTCTTAGTTCTAGCATTCACGTCTTTCAAGTATCGAGAAACACAAGCATCATGATTAGAATTAAACACACATTTTCCACATTCTGCACAAACAGCATTCGCATTCGAAGGTCTGGAGTTTGAACTGTCATTACACGCAGTTATAGACTTTGTTTTCTTAGAAATACTAAAAATCCTATGATGGTCTTCTACTTCCTTCTTTTGAAATCAATGGATATTGTTTGGCACTGACCTTATCTTTAACTTTTATAGCACTTAAGCTGTGGTCTGCTCAACTATAGTACTGTGAATTACTCATGAAGATTTACTACATGTGGGATTAGTATTCCTGAGTATGAGGCAACTGTGGTGTTCTGTTTTGTGTTGTGGTGGAGGCAATTCTAAACATTCCTGGTTTAAGCACTTTGTTGGTTTTTTTTCGAAACCGTCTTGGTTTCTTTTATGTGGCAAACTCTGTGAGTGACCTGGTTTAAATAATCCTCATCCGAACATTAGTTTTATTACCGATGTTTCGTTTTGAAAAACTTCTCATTTTAGGAGAATTTGTAAATAAGGAGTCGGTTTTCCTAAAAACTGAGGTTTTGGATCCGTTGAGCATTTGGTTGTCGAACAACAGATGGCTTATCAAAACTGAGTTTCCACAAGACTTCCTCTTGTTAACAGATGTGTTTCTTTAAACTATTTATCACCATGTTCTTGTTTGCATTTGAGGCTTTCAAATCTTGTATTTCTGTATATTGTTCATCGTTCTTTTCGAAATACCTTTGGAGCATTTACTTTGCAAAATGGTTGTTTTTCATTGTTTCTTTTTACAATGTTGTAAAGAAAGTTCAAGAGAAATCGAGTGTTTTTCATGTTTAGCAAAACTTTTTAACAAATATAATAGGAATTATTTGTTAAAAGATTCAGTTTGTTTCGAATGCTTAGTGTGCAAGAACTTTCACATTCTTTGGATTTATGAAGATATAAGGCATTGCAATTAGTAATAGCATTTAAAATAGACCGAGAATGCCAAATTGAACATTGTAACATCTTTAGACACAACACTCTTCGAGATGTATGATCACTATATGTTTGAATAAACAGCCTTTTCTGATTCAAGTTCATCAAGCTCCTTTCAAGGAATTTACGTATCCATTCGTCTTTCTTTATCTGTTAGTTCTGAAAATAAAATGACTGTCTAGTATTTTTTTGGTCTGTAGTGGCAATTAATAAGATTGATCATAATCTTCCATGACTCTTGGCAGTTTGGGTTTAGGAAATGCACTACTAGGTATGATTAGACCAGTTTGTTGACAAATTGTTCTAAACATGATTGAGTTTTTGTCATTTCGTTAATAAGTAGTTACTTTTATAATGGATTTAGACATGGGTAGAAAATCCAACGTTTTGTAGCAATGTTTGGCTTGTCTAACAATCGTTTTGTTCATTGTGTCCTAACTTCTTTAGGCGCGTTCCAATCTGATCCATGATTGGCTTTGGATGGTGGTTTGAAAGTTTTTCAAATGGACTGTTTGATATGTGTAATTATATTGGGTTATCACTTTTGTCTTTATCCAATTTTGATCTACTCTCCTTTTCAAGAGTCTGTGTCTTCCCATCGGGGCAAAATCTGTTTGCAGGATCAGAAGTATCATATGGAATCTCATACAAACGAGGCTTATCAGATTTGAGCTTTCTTGAGGTACTTTGGATTAGCAAAGGTTGTTTACCATGATACGTTGCACATTTGGATGCTTAACAATGATTGGGTCTGAATTGATGATTGCGTTTATAAAGAATTTCAGTTAAAACTTTATTTGTTTGTCCATCTTCATTCATCGTGTCAATGTCTTTCCTTCCTTAACTTTAAATCCGAAATAACCTTAGTTTTCTCTTTGAGTTGACCTTCAAATTGTGACCTAGTTAACAGACTCTTTTTGGCTAGCTCATCGTGTTTCTGATTGACAACTGAAATTTCATAGGTTTTAGTTTTTAAACCCTCTTTTATGTCAATGTCTTTACGAGCTAATAGTCCTAGAGATGTATTTAACTTTGTTTGAAGTATTTTATCTCACTCGTTAGGTCATTAAGGGCGTGTACTTCTCAAGCTCCGTCTGTTTGGGCTTGAAGTGCAATCAAGAGAACTATTTCCCCGACTGCTAGTAGCCTCCCTATAGGGAGCACTACTGTCTTATCAATGGTTAGTTTTGCACTCCTTAGTTCCTTGAGTCACTGATGCGTTTGTTTCTTTAATTGCTTTTGTTTCAGTTTTGTTTTTCCTCGTATCATGAGTTAAATTAAGCAATTAATTAGCAAGCGTTAGCTTGCTCATCAACAATTTCCGGCGCATTTGGATCAACCTGAATTATCATTAGTACATATATTTTATGAATCAGGTGAATGACATTGCTATCATCTTCTCCAAAACATATGTGTCATTAATGGATTCAGGTTTGCTCAGTATGTCATTTTCATGTGCAAGCACCTATTTCTTTCATCATGATTTTGTTCTGTTCCGAATGGCGTATCAATAGAACTTGTTTCTGCAGGTAAGGACTTCCTGATCTTTGCCCATGAAAACCGTTAAAGGCTTCATTTCTTCTGTTTCAATCTCTTCATTGATTACAGTCCTACTGCTTGTTTCATCTCCTGCCAGTGAACTTGTAACCGATGACTTAACCTCTTGACCCTTGGCACTGTTGAATCTGCAACTGTCTTTCACTCAACGTTTCCCTAATCTCTTAAGCTCTTGCTCATGACTTGCTCTTTCATACTATACAATTGCTAAATTTGTGTTCATGTTCTGGATGATTGTTTCTTGAATGTTTGAGTTTTTCATTTTAGTGTACTCTCTGAAGGTTTCTTTTACTCTCGATCTGATGAAAAAGATCTGAATAAATATCGAGAGGCTTTAACAAGTCAGAGTTAAGGAACCTTTCAAACTGTACTTTGATCACACGTAGAGCGGATTTGGAATCCATCTCGTGAAGTGTTTCTGTATTGAGAAGTGTTTCTAAGTTATTCAAGTGTTGAGATAACTGAAACGTGGAAGGTTCTATAAAACTATCACCAAAGAGAGTCAAAAGCTTGTTGATACCATATACTCTGATTTTCGAGAAGTTGAGCGGTTGATTTAAGTGCATTTAATTTGTTCAAGGAGTTTTCTTTGAAAATCTTTGCTTGCATCTGCAGTTTCTGTATCTCTGGTTCCTCTAAAACTGAACCCGAAGAGATGAAGTAACCTGTGTTCCCATTTTATCGTAAATTATGAAGTGTGAAAGATTTGTTGGATCTTAAGTGGATATTGTGATTGAAGTTGTGGTTTTGTAAGCAATTCACGTTCACGGGATTGTACCGTTCTTGATTTTAAAACCGAAATATGAATTAACGGGATTTTACAAAATCAATAGAAAACCCTGAATGATTTGATGCGGAATCAGCGGCCAAAAATTCCAAAAAAAACTGAAAAATGTCAATAAATCATAGAAAACAAGCTTTTTGGGCCTCGATAATCCTAACTGGCCATGTGGTGGGTTACAGCGTGATAGTCTCGTTTTTCTCTTCGATTTGAGAGGTCCGGGCCTTAAACGGACTTCCGGATCAAAAGTTTAGGGCCTGTTTTACTGAAAAACTTTGCGTCACATGAAATTCAAAAAAATTCGTATTACGGTCCAAAAAAAAAATTTTGCTCGTTCGACTCCGTCTCGTTGCTCTCGAATCAGCTCGTTGATCGCCATTGTTCGATCGCTCGTTTTCGATTCTGCTCGTTTGATCGCTCGTTCAATCGCTCGTTCGTTCGCTCGTTTCGATCGTCTAGTTTTTCGATGTTCGATCCAAACGTTTCCACTCGTTCGATCGTCTAGTTTTTCGCTCGTTCGATCACGCGTTCGGTGCCAACGTTTTTCTGCTCGTTTTTTCTCTTCTTTGCACCCGAGTATCACCAAAACGAACACAATGACGCCGAGAGTTTTCCACTAACAAAATGAGCCACGAAAACTATGTTTTGCCCGATGAATGAACCAAATTCTGTGAGTTAATATGCTTACAACACCAAAAAAAATACGCTATCCACCCGAGGCGATTGATACCAATTGTAGGTTCCCGATTAATACTTCACTTCATAACCCGAAACACGAATCAAGAAACTAAAGAGAGAGAGAGAGACGAAATAGAGAGAGAGAAGAGAGAGAATAGATGAAAAAGAAATTTTAGATATTATGAAAAGATAGATATTTTTACAAAGGAAAATATCTATATATATTTAGATATTTTAGAAAATATCAATCTATATATTATACCCTACACAATTAATGTGACGCGCGGGATATTTAAACTTGGAACCCGGGCTGGGTTTGCTTGGATTAATAATCCCAAAACTATACAATAGTAGATTTCTATCTGAGCCCGATTCGAGTTTATCTTCATACATCATTTAAAAACAAACTAAAGGTGGGGGTGGGGTGTCGTGTGGAGGGTAGGAAGGCTGTTCCGTTGGATTAGTGTGGTGGGGGTAGGGGGTGTGCCCGTGTGTGTGGTTAAGTGTGGTGGGTGGGTTTGGAGGTCGAGGGGGTGGGGGGGAGGAGGGTGGGGGGGTGGGGTAAATAGGTGGGGGTAGTGGCGTGGGGGGGGGGGGGGGGGGTAAAGATCGAAAGCTACATCGTTGAGTGTCCGAGCTTCCTTGTTCGAACATCAATAAATTAAGGTAACAATTCCCCGAAGTGAGGTCTTGAAACACTTGGAACGAGCTTCCCTTTAGTGACTCATTAAAATTGAGGCTAACAATTATGTAGAGTTTGAAAATAGAATCCCTAAGATCGTTTGAGATCGAGAATGATTAGTTCTATCTAGGATACTGATAAACAGATTGATATTTGCACAGCGGAATTAATAAGAAAACAAATAATGTTATCACAAGATTTTCTTTTTATTCAACACAACCATAAATTCTATTGATCAGAATTGATAGTTACTCTAACTAGTAACATGGATTTATAATCCTTAAGGCTACACCATAGACGTCTATTCTAACTATCTAGCTAACTAATACTGTGTACATACACACTTTTGCTAGCTCTCAATTGGAACATCGAGTTTTTTGGATGCTAAAAAATCATGTGTCTTTGACTCTTTCTATAGAGAGATCATGACATTACTAAGGAAGTCTCAACATAATGATATAAACAAGTAAATCTTTTAAACATTAAGGAAATATATTCTGTTACTCTTTATATTCTTAGGAGACCTTCCAGATTCTTATTCTTTTGATATCGTTGACCAAGCTTCTAATCTCCACCAGCTTGTAGAAATTCCAATCTTGACGATTTAGTCCTTAATTGTTCCTTTTTTTATTTATTTTGTCTCATCAAATCTATAATTCCCAACACATCACAATAAGCTCCGAATTATACTTCAATATCTAAATTCATGACAATGATTCTGTTTCTAATAGTTAAATTATTAGAGCTACTACACTAACACTTGTTGGTTTTGAATTTTTCCTAAAATATTTAAAAAATTGTTCAAAGGCTTCATTTTAGTTTTTTGATATTAGTTCCATGATATACCCTAGAGTAATCATCTACTACTAAGGTGTAAAAATTACCTCCATAGCTTTTAATTAACGACGACTAAATAATCTTATGTAATAATTCTAAAACATCCTTTTAGTAGAGAAACATTTTTTTAGATTGAATGCGTGCATAGCTTGTTCCTAATTTTGCATGCATCACAAAAGTGTTTATCATATTTTAATAGGTAGTTCTTGATAATTTTTAGATGAAAAAGATTGAATTAACCGCATATTTGCATGACCAAGTCTTCTATGCCATAAGGTAGAGTTATCCACTACCGTGGCGACATAATTTGTCTTGAGACTTATTTCCTAATTTCAATTAGTATAGAACCTTTTTCCTTATCTGTTTTCTTAGGATTTTACCATCTTTAATTATTTTCTACTACTTCTTCCGTGAATAAAACTAGACACTTATTGTTACAAATTTGACCGACGCTAAGTAAGTTGAATGCTAAGTTATCTATGTGTTCTACATTAGATATAGTAAGGGAGTCATTTGAGATCTTACCTTTGCCTATGATTTTTCCTTTCAAGTTACTTCCAAATACAACATTACCTCTATCGTACGCTTTGTAGGTAGAGAATAGACTTTTGTTACCGATCATATATTTGAGAACCACTATATTTGATCCATTCATTCGGTTTCAACGCATGTCTCAAGCATACCCCTTAATTCAAACAAAAACTAATTCAGAGTTTGGTCCCCAATATCTCATGGGTCAGAAAATGTTAGTGTTGTACATCCCTTGAATTTGTTGCAATTGATTAGGATGTTTAAATGGGATACAATTTCCCATATGTACAAAGCCTTGACTTTGTTGGTTGTTCCAATCATAGGATTGAAATTTTAATGAATTGGTTCTCTAGAGTTTCTTCTAGGTTCAGGTGTGTTGTATCTTGGCTGAGAAGAGATATTTCTCCTAGGCGAAGGTGTTTTTGATCTAGACTCAGTTTTGACATAACCTATACCGCTTTTAAGTGATGGTTTTAAAGACAGTTTCTTTGACTAAGCAATTCTATTATGTATTAGTTTCTTTCTAGTAATAACAAAATCCGATCCAGATTACATAGGTGGACTAAAAACATGTTATGTCAATTCTTCACCACTCATGCGACTCACGGATCCAGGTATGGTGGATCCGTGTACCTTTATGATAGATCCGTCAGTTGCTTTTTCAGCGGATGTTCCAACAAAACTCATAGGTTTGGTTTCGCTGGTTGACGCTTTATTACTATCAAATCCTAGACCTATTTTACAACTAGATGACTTTTGATTATTTAACATTTCTCTTAGTGAATTAGCGCTTTTGTCAAACTTTACAAACTTAACTTGAGCTTCCTTAAGTTTAGCGTTTTCTAATTTAAGTTCTTGACATGACTTACACACAATATCAATTTTTTTACTTCTCTCAAGTTTCTTAATTTTCTCGTTTAATTCTAAAACTTCCTTTTCTAAAAGATCTCTGTTTAGTTTTCAAAGTTTTAATCTTGTTTATGTTTTCTAGGTAATTTTACATTAGTGTCAGGGGTGAGTGGTGTTGGGGGGGGGGAGGTGGGTTTATCGTATTCTATTTGTATAGTATCATTATCAAGAGAAGATGCGTTATCACTCTAATAAGAAGAGTTAATAGTTACATATTTGACTTGAGCCATGAGACAAGTTTCATTGTTAGTTTTGTCTTTGATGTTATTTTTGCTATCGCTCTAAGAACCTCCAATGAAGGCCTTTTGATCTTTGTTGCGTGTTGGTTTTAGACAATCGCCAATGAGATGATTTGGATCACCGCATCTAAAGCATTTTCGGTCACTCTTCCCTTTCTTCTCATCCCTTTGTCGGAATGACTTCTTTTCTTCTCTTGGTTGCCTAACAAATTTACCTTCCCCTTTCATTTTTTGAAAGAAACTTTTTAAAGTTCTTACGGCCATAGCTATTTCTTCTTCATCACTTCCGGATGTCAAGTTTTCATCATCACTGGACTCTTTCTTAGATTTCAAGGCATATGGACATAACTCTTATCCTTATGCCTCTTAGATTTTCGGAATCCTTTTCCATGACTACTTCATGTACTTTTAGATTACCGATAAGCTCGTCTATAGCTAGTGATGACAAATCTTTTGATTCTTCAATCGTCGTGACCTTTGCTCTCCATTTAGGATGTAGAGCCCTAAGAAACTTCCTAACATAGTTCTTACTAGAGAAACCTTCATCAAGAGCTTTAAGACTAGTAATAATAGTGTTAAATCTTGCAATAGCCGCTATAAGTAGATAGTTCTTTAAGGATAGTAAATTGTTCAGTATTGTTGAAAAGAAGATCATTTTATTGTTTTCTTTACTTGGCTGTTACCGTTGTTTATGTGTTTTAACATCGATTGCCAAATATTTTTAAGCCGTTTTTTACAACTAAAAAATTTTTTGTATCCTTTTTAGGTTAAAGCATTTTAAAAAGAACCATTTAGCTCATTTATTTTTAGCAAGTTTCTTTTTAAGATCGTCAGATTGGTTCTTCAAATAGGAACCAACCTCTAAATATTTGGGTAATTCATTTTTGGCAAGCTGGTTGGAAAAATCACCCAATCAAGATTATATATGCAAGATTTAAATCTTTTGCTTTGACATTAAACCTATGACCAAGTTGACTCAAAAGAGTGCGAAGTTTGATTAGGGTGAAAAGGAAGAAGCTGCATTCCAGCTATTGAAGGCAAAGTTGTGTAGTGTACCGATTTTGGCATTGCCTGAAGGAAGTGAAAACTTCGTGGTATATTGCGATGCTTCGCACAAAGGATTATATGGAAACTAGAAGTTGGGTTGAATAGTTTTTACTGTTTTAAAATAAAACCTAGATTGTCGACTTATGTGAACTCAAGAGATATACTCAAGTGTATATGATAGCGATGCAATATGTAAATAAGTAATCTACTAAATATGAACAAGTAAAGATAAGAAAGATCAAACTGATGACACAATGATTTATAGTGGTTCGGCTACGAAGCTCCTCTTCGCCCTACTCCACTCCCCAAGTACCCAACTTGAGAGTTATCTTCACTATGTCAACAAGCTCCCTTTAGGCAAAGAAAACTGTACACGTCGCTTACACTTTTTTTGGTACTAAGCTAAATACCAAGTCCTACTTTGAGATAGAACCAATCTAACACACTATGTATTTTGTGGCCTAAATACTAACCTATCATACACATATGATACACATAACACACAACACAAGATATACAAGATGAATAATTATCACAAACATGATGACATAACTAAACTAATAACACTTGAAGCTTGATGTCTTCTTGAGTGTTCTTCACTAAAGAGTGGAATGAGTTGATCACTTGTAATGGATTATGTAACAAGTATAATGATCAAAGAATATAAAAGATAAAAGATGTATGTGAAAAATATTTGTCAAGAGTTGTTTAAAATGAAGACTTAAGGTTTGCTATTTATAGGCAAACCCTTGAAATTTAAATGATGTCCCAAACAGCTAGACGTTGCGACCCACTGATCCACCAAAGCATGGATCCGTGCCTGTTATGGTGGATCCGTCCGAGGAGCTGGGACAACATTTGTCATTTTATGATTAACCCAAAATCTATACAAAATATTGTTTTGTACTTATTAAAACTAGTTTAATAGATTCTTCTAGAACAAAATATTTCTTATCACCAATAAGGAAAGATTTTCTAGATTTGGGAAGATTTGGAAAGATTATTTTCACTTATGGTTAATCTTATTTTGTCTTACATGATTAATATAACTAGCTTATAATTATTGTTGGGATCTAAGATTTGATGATTATAAAACTAAATATGCAAAATTAAAGAAAGATGAAACAACAAGGACTTAATGTGAAATATTAAGTTAGCTTCCTATGTAAGCTAGGTTTTCTTGTAAACCCTTTATATAAAGGGTATTAGAGGCGTCTGTTTTAGATATCCATCATAGTTAGATCTCTTCAATGAGAGTCTAAACACACCAAAGAAAGCGTGTGTATTATTAGTTAGCTTATTAGTTAGTTTATTAGATAGTTAGTGTAGCCTCAAGGATTGTGGATCCTTGTTACAGTTTGTAACCATTTATTCTGATCAAATTAATGGAGGCCTGAATGTTTAGTAGTAAAACCTTGTTTAACAACATTACTGTTCTTTATAATTTCCGCTGTGCTTATTAATGTTGTTTGTAAAACTAATCCTGGATGGGCAAAATGATCTCTACAATTTGTATCAGAACGAGTTGCTCTTGATCTAGGGTTTGTACAAGGTTTTCATTCCAAGTATCAACATGTTTGAAAGTACAAAGAAGCAGCAGACTTGGACGTGGTTTTGTTTGGGACGAAGTAGATCTGAATTCATAGAATATGGGAGTTATTTGAAAAGTATTATAAAGGAAAGGGTTATTTTTGGATCTGGTATAATGGCCCTAAGTTAAAGGGTTTGTGTTAAATTTCCAATAACAACTTCCTATATAATTGGATGTTATTAAATTAATGTTGTTGTGGGATAAAGATGCGAATGTATGGACTGGTTTGTATAAAAAATTAATAATGCCCTGGATGTTCTAAGTGCTGCTCGTTCACAGATGATAAAAGATAGTGACAGATTAGCAACTGATCAGCGACGGTTAAAAGTGTCACAAATAGTGTGGGAGGAAGGAGTATTCAAATTAGCGACACTTTAGCAACAGTTTAGTAACAAATAATTTGTCACTAAAAGAATGGGAGGAAGGAGAATCCAAATTTGCAACGCATTAGTGACAAATTAGTGACAGAAAAAGCGTCACTAATACCTATGGGAGGAAGGAGAATGCAAGCAGTGACACTTTAGCGACAGTTTTGTGACAGATAAAGTGTTACTAATTGATAATTTTTATTACTACTTGTTTTAAAAGTTTAGTTACAACTGTTGTTTTGGTTATGTGGTATGATTTGCGAAAAAGGCAACACATATTGGATTAAGGCTGTGTATTCACAAAATCAACATGGGACGATTATGATTTATTGGTGAGCCTAGTATTTCGAGCAGATGGATCAAAATTAGTTATTGTGATCTGATGTGGATAGGTTTATTCATGGATAAATATTGAAGCCTCGTAACTGGTATGGTATGCTTTGATTTTCATGGATGTTACTGCTGTTATTGGATGCGATTTTATTGACATAAAATTTGGTACTGGAAGTTATGATGCGTGGTTTTAGATAGGATTTGTTACAATATGAAATCACTATGTTTTTGGGATTGTCTTTTAAGTTCACATAAATACAGGAGTAAATATTGATGTGATTAAAGGAACAGCAGGTATTTCTGGTTTTGGTTATTTTATTGGCAAATATATTGTTAAAGATGCTATCATGTGTTAATACTGCTAAGGTACACTTAGTACTGTTAACTTATGTTTCTACTGCCAATAAGAAGAAAAGTGCATTAGTTTTGCTCGATGTCACTTAGTGCTGCCCATACTACTTAATACTGCTTCTTAATTGTTAATGCTGCCAGTTTGTGCTGCCAACGATACTGCTTGAATATGTTAGTGTTGCTCGTTGAAAGTTTGTGCTGGATGATAGTACTGCTAGGCTTATATTGATTTTAGTACTGCCATAGTACTTTATACTGCTAGCATTGTCCGATGTTGGACAACAGACGCGTTTGGATCTCAGATGGAACTGTTTTTTACAACAGTTTATTCTTATTTATTTTATGGCTCGTTTTGGAGATTATTTAAAGATGTGATTACGAAGACAGTTAATTATTCCTTATTTGATGTTGTAGTTGAGTTTCACAGATGCGTGTTCTTATCAAATCTTAAAGTCGTGTTTTTAGCAGGACATTGACTTTAAAGATAATTGTTCGTGCTTACAATGGTGTAACGAAGACTTGTCAAAATCTAGCAAAGGTGTGTGATTTTTCTTATGGTGCTCAATGCTCACATTTGCTATCACTTAGTATATGTCTCATAGAAGATGAGGTTTTTGTCAAGAGGTTGCGGTCTACTTATATTTCACAGATTTATTTATAAGTTCGACGTCACGTGGATACTGAAAGACATAAGACACAAGTTTGGGAGATTCTACTTCTTCATCAAATTTGTTATACTCACTTTTCTTCATCAGTGATCACTACATAGAGCCTACTGAGTTCAAGATTCAAGAGATGGTAAACATATTGGTTTCAGGGGAAGCTTATTGATTAAATGTTTAACCATCTATATGCACCACTTAAGGAGAAGTGTTTACAAGTTTCATATCTATAGAAGACCCCTATTGGATGATTAAAAAAAAGGGGAAGAAGACTACAAGAGATATGGTTTGCAGCTTATTATATGTGGTGGCATGTTCAAGAAGATCTTAAGTCAAGGGGAAGCATTGAAGATTGTTTCATACATGAAAATTGTTTTGTAATATCAAATAAGGGAAGATTGTTGGGATCTGAGATTTGATGATTACAAAACTAAATACGCAAAATTGAAGAAAGATGAAACAACAAGGACTTAATATGAAATATTAAGTTAGCTTCCTATGTAAGCTAGGTTTTCTTGTAAACCCTTTATATAAAGGGTATTAGAGGCGTCTATTTTAGATATCCATCATAGTTAGATCTCTCCAATAAGAGTCTAGACACACCAAAGAAAGCATGTGTATTATTAGTTAGCTTATTAGTTAGTTTATTAGATAGTTAGTGTAGCCTCAAGGATCGTGGATCCTTGTTACAGTTTGTAACCATTTATTCTGATCAAATTAATGGAGGCCTGAATGTTTAGTAGTAAAACCTTGTTTAACAACATTACTGTTCTTTATAATTTCCGCTGTGCTTATTAATGTTGTTTGTAAAACTAATCCTGGATGGGCAAAGCGATCTCCACATCGACAATCTAAGTTTTAATTTTAAAACAATAAAAACTATTCAAACCCCCTTCTAATTTCCACATTAAAGTTACATTTCAAGAAAAATACAAAATGGTAAGGCGGTAGCACCCCTATGTTGAGACACATGAGTCTTACGACATGCTCATCGAACAAACGTGAGACGTGTGTCTATAACTTAATAATTGTTTTAGTATTTTGACGTATAAAGCTATTGCAACTCATTTTGACAAGTAAAATAAAGTCTAAAGTCCATTGCTATAAGTATATATTAAAATCCAGAAGTTGGAAACTGTGCCACATTTACTAAGACTTTCGGGTAGACATTCGGGTGTTATTAACATTCTCGGGTCGACCCAGGTGACCCGCCCCGGTTCCTTTTTTTACTAACTCATCTTAACACGTTGGGGGTACGTGTCACCCCTACCAAACATATACACACATAGTATGTATATGCCTCTTTTCATTGGATCATTCATCCACCGCTCCCATAGATTACCATCGATCATTATGATGGTGGTTTGCACGTGTCGATTCCAAGATCTATACCATCACACCGTAACCCGTCGGAACCGGCCAACCCGCCGGTGCTTCCCGGCCCGAAGATCTGATCCATTGGGTTTTCTGGCAAAAATGGTGGTTTCCACGTGGATGCGTCTTAGTAAATGTGGCACGGGTTCCAACTTCTAGCTTTTAATATATACTTATAATTGTCATCAGAGGTTTATATACACCGTTTGCTTATGGGGGTTTTCTTGAGAAGGCCTGTTGTTGCATCTGGGTATGTTCATGTATCTATTGCTTTTATCTTACTTTTATGAATGTGGATTGAATTGTTGATCATATTAGGGTTTAATTAATTGTTAGTGATATTAGGGTTTAATATGTGGATTGAATTGTTGATGTTATTAGGCTTTATTATGTGGGTTAAATTGTTGATGATATTAGGGTCTAATTAATTGTTGATGATATTGTTTTTAGCTGAATTGCGTTCCATTCTTTGTTGTTTTCTTTTGAGTGCTTATTCAGTTGGTGCATGCATTCTGATTGATTAGTTGTTGTTTTGTTTCTGCGCGACTTTACCTATCGACGATCGGTTAAAAGCACACAAATTGCAAAACATGTAAAAAAAATTGATAGTACGTGTTTGGTTAAATTTTAGGCAGGTTTGGCCGAGGCTGAGAGCTTGATACCGAATGGTGTTTTGCTTGGCTTATGAACACAAATCGGCTGGCTTATGCTCTTTCAATGTCGCCGCTCCTTTCGTTGCCGCTATCCATAGCGTGCAACGATGGTTGCAGGTGCGTGAGGATGGTGACGGGCTCATAAGCCACAAGATAAGCTGACACGCAGTATATTATATTATACTATTTAATTAAAAGGCATTCGTCGCATTATTGTTAGCCTTTTCTATGGACACTATGATATAAACAATAGGCGATGATGATGTTTTTCTACTGTTGTGTTTTTTGTAAGCCACGATTTACAAACACCTGTATTTTGGCGAGGTAACCACAGCTAGATTGTGGTTGCAGCCATGGACGGCGTTTCATATGGTTCCCACACTAGCGGATCTGAGCCTTATAAGTTTGTAACTTGAATAAACACGTGAAGCTGCTTTTACCAAATTAGTTCTGAAAAGCATGATTATTGCAATGCATTCTAGCTAAAAGCGTAACGATTTGTGGTTTAGCGAGGCAACATACTGAGGTAAGAGGGTTGGTATAATGGAGGTGAAAATATGAGAGGACGGTCGGTTATACATGGGTTACTTTATAAACGAAAACAGCTATTGTCGATTTGATGTTGGGCTACACGAGTCAATGATGAGTTTAGGGCTAGGGAAGCTTAAAGACGAGGTCATCTGCACCTTGGCACGGCAACTTAGGGAAGTTGCAGCCATGTCGGGAGTTCTTCGCTTTACTACTCTTTTTAGCCTCATATACATTGGTGTTTTATCTCTTCCAGCCCAATGCAGGTCGAGTCGACTCTGGCAATGGGATCAGGTACATGAATATGTTTGATGCACTGGTCAGGTTACTCTTCTTTCCCTTTGAAACAATGTACACATATTGATTAAAATTTATCGCATTTATAATTTTATGGCATCAACCATAGCGAAAACCCATTAAATGAATGCAGTGCAAATAAATCAACGTGTTGATCATGCATAACAGAATGAACTATGCTCAACAGCCAAATTTAGTAATTGTTATAATAGCATTTTTTTTATTGATATACTTAGTAGTTCTCCATCTAAAACCCAAATTTTTGGTACACATATGTCATTGGCTTTGGTGATTAATTGATCACAAATAAAGAGTTGTCAAAAATGAAAATATCAAATGGGTCCAAATCATTATATTTAAAAAGTAAGATTATTACAGATATGATATATGGCTAGGTATCATGTTCTATACACATTGATGTTAAGTAAATCCGACCGACCCATTTGAATGTGTATGCTTTTTTTATAAAAGGTTACCCGTTTGGATTGCTACTCAACGTGCTCTACCTTCCTATTTTGACACTTTTGAGATAAACTTACGGAACCAACTTTTACTTTGCAATTTGGGTAAACTATTTATGGTTGTGCATAATATTTAATTATCTGTTTCCAAGGTTCTTGCACAAAACGTGCCTCATGGTTCAAGCCATTCTGTATAGGATTTTGTAGACACATTCTTCAAAAAGAGTCACCCCGGTCACTACCTATATCACTAGGTAGTGTTGTCCGCGTTGAATGATATTGCCCGCTATCCTGACCAAGGAGGCGACAACAAGAAGGGTATGTGTTTTTATTTGAGTGTGTTGCTCATAAAGCTGGTATGCTGTATTAAATCATTTAGTTGAATTAGGTGCTTTTGATGAGTTCATCGAGATATGTGCCTATTTTTAGTATTTTTGTGTTTTTAGGCTTATACACATCATTTCTGTTCAGGGCTGTATTTACTTTTGGACTAGATGTTCTCATAGGAAAGACCGTGTCTACTTGAGATTTATTGCAGTTCAGGTATCAACATATTTATCAATAGTGGTTGCCTAAATAGAAACATATAACAGTGCAGCCATTATATTGAATATCAGAACTAAGTATAGTTACCCGTTTTTGCAGGAGTGAGTGACATGGTAGCAATAATAGATGCTGAACCGTAGGCCGTTACATGGATATTTAACTGCCAAAAGGAGAGTCACACCAGAAAGTTAGTATCGATAGTAACTATGAAGTTGATGACGCGTCCGAATGGTGTACGCTTACATGAGGTACCTTGGGGTATTTGAATTAGCTTAATCTGTTTATGGGCTTACTATTTATAAAGGAAAGCGATTAAAGCAAGAAAAATAAACGCGCCCATTTATTTATATTTAGTCATTACTTGATGATTTGGTTGGGGATTGAAATAAAAATAAAATAAACGAGATAAACTCAATGTATAAAACTATTGTTACACAAAATGGCTGTCAAATTGCATGTACAGTTAGCTTTTAAAAAAATTCAGTTCTTATTCCAAACTTTATTAAATACTCTGATGGTTTTCTTTGTGAATTAGACAAACATGTCTCCTCTTTTTTGAACTATCTTTTGGGATAATATTTGGTCAAACTTAAATACAAGTTTTCTTTGAAGTACAAACAAATATTTTATATTTATGTGTAAGTTGATTGTTGCTATATTTGTGTGCAATAGCACATTATACATTCATTCCTATTGTTCTAGATATTGCAAACTTTGATGGGAGAATTTTGCTATTCAAATTTACTCTTTTTACCTATGCATGGCTATTAGTTAACTTTACACTTTTTGATAATGCATACTGTGTATGTACAAAGTATGGTTTGAATTGTTTTTTTTAATGTAAATTAGACAAGTATAAAAATAAGGTGAAATGATTGAGACGGAAGATGTGTGGGATGTGGGGACTTTTTGAATCATAAGTTCTTAAAAAAAGGAAATTTGACTTAAGTTACACTGTGATGGAGTTCATTTATTTAAACAAACTCATATGTACGTTTGATCCTATAATTTGATCCTTTTGTCTTTCTAATGGATATTGTGTGAGTTTAGTCGTTGTTAATATAAAGAAGCACATGTGAAATTCATCAACCTACACAAGCCAAATTCATAACCCTCATAAGCTAAATTAGGAAGCGTTGTTTAGTTTTGCACTTTCTGCTTCTAAAAATTATTGTTTGAATTTGGTACTAAACTTCTATACAATTTTATGAGCAGGGTTGGAAACAACCAGTGCTGCTTTTCATTTAAAATAAAGGACAAGCAAAGGATCTACACAATCAATTATATAAGAGCCGATGTAATACATTCTGATCGGCTACAATCAGAGGTATATCTTTATTTCTTTTGCATTTGTTAAACAAAATATATGATTATCTGTTGATGTTTGTATAATAACACTTGGTGTAAATGGTAGACTTTATATAGGAAAAAAATTTAGTATTAGTTTTATTTGTGTTGTTGTTTGATGACTGAAATTTGTAATGTGTTAGTATACAACAGCTTTTATATTAAGGATGATCTCACACCAATAGGACGACACCACGAGACTAGGAGTTATGACAGACCACCACCATACCTGCAGCCTTAACACCTTATCTATTTGTTTTTAGGACACAAATATACCCATTTTCCTACAGATCTGTGTAAATCATTATTCATTTTGCGCTGGCATTAGTACTTTTGATACGTGCCACGTTAGTAGGTTTAAATAATATGGATGTCGTTGAGTCGGTGTACATGTTTATTTGGCAGGTGTCATGGTTGAAAATCAATAAATTTTCGATTAGCAGAGCGTCAGCTATGAACAAGGTCGGAGAGTCGATATTTATGGTAAATTAGGTGGGTTAAAATTGGGTGGGTTAATTTATTATAAATTTTTGGGTTTTATAAAGCACAGACTTGGCCTTTCGCTTTTAGCAAGTGCCAATGTAATCTTAATTATACGTCAACATACTTAATAGGTAATCTCTAGAATAGAAATTTTCCAATAACATTAAATGAAAATCTCTGTATGCCTTTCTGTATGAAACGGTGATTTGGTTATATTTTCAAACTTGCTTTATTAGTTTTCATTTGTATGTTTTTAATTTGGAGGGAAAGAAAGAGGAGGTTGTGACCGTCGCTTCGAAAAAAAAGCAGTTAACTGCCCTAAACGGCTCGAAACTCCAGTCACAAAAGACTGTACGCGACAACAAATTCGAATGTTTGGATGTGTTTAGAAACTTCGTTGCCTGTGGATATATTATATTATCATTGGTATCTCTACTTTGTGGTTAAGTATATATTGGCTAAAATTGTAGACATGATGCCCCGCGGCAACGCGCGGGCGTCAAAACCTTGTTAATCCTCATTATTTAAACAACAAATTATTCCAATCACAACTGGTTCATGGGTATCCACCAATCTTTACAAAATCATCACCATCAAAATCTTGATCACCACTTTCTTGTGCTTCCAAAAACAAACCTCACAAATAAAAAAACCATTCATTTTCCACATATTGACTATGATCAGATCAGTAGATTGTCGTTTCAATTTCGATATATCCGTACATTAATCCTCTTAAAGTTTATAATTCCAAATCTTTGATTTGAAGAAAGAAACAGGTGGTAGAAGCGCATGGACAGCCGTGATAGCCACAATAGACACCGGTGATGGCGATGGTCGGTAGCGATGAGGTGGCGAAGGGTTTCAAAATTCTATTTGGGTTTTCATTTTAAATTATATTGGTTTTAAAGAATGATCTTATGAAATGGTTTCTAAAATTTATAGGTAAGAAGATGATAGAATTATGAAAAACTTGATGTTCTAGATAAACAATGTCAATGGGTTACGTAAGGATCTGATTTCTATTGATGGGTCTTGTAGATTTGTTGATTTTTGTTGTTAGATTCTTGTTGGATTGTAACCCCTGCCCTTTCATGTTTTGAATATTCTAATTTAGTCATTCGACTATTTGACGTTTGTCAGTTTATTCAGAAATCGTACCGTGCTGGCAGTGATGAATTTATGAGTTATGAAGCGTTTTATAGTTTATTGTGTATAATAATCCTTATTGGAGGATACTATTATGCTATGTAAGTTCCGGGTGGTTGACCCGTGAATTTTTGAGAAATGTCCGAAAACGAGTCCCGACACGTCTGTTAATGTCCAAATGAGTTTTTGGGTAGTCTAATATGAATATATGTCAAGTAAATACTCTAAGTTATTGGAAAAGCATTTTTAAAGTGAATAAAAATGCTAAGTAACTTCGGGAAATATTTTACGAGCAAGTTTTATGAGTTTTTAAGTGATCCCGACACAAAAACGAAGACCCCAAGCCCCTAGGATTCCTTGTAACCGGTTTTGAACCTTGTAGGATACAAGGTGGCTTTATTTTAGCAACATGGTCCATCCCTAATACTATATACATTTGTTTGGTTCCTAAACACACATTTCATGCTCTCATTCTTTCAAAAAAAAATCACACACTCTTTTGTCTTCTCTCTTTGGTTCGTCCAAACTCAAACACACATACAAGTTTTTTTTTCAAAATTTTGATCAAAAACATGAAGATTGGTGATACTTTGGGTTGATTCTAGTGTCCGGGTAGTCATTTAAACAACGTTTGGGTTGTCCGGTTCGCGTCGAAATCTATTTTGAAGACCATTTTTGTAAGTCTTTCAAATTTATTTTTTACTTGTACTTTTGGGTTGCTAGTGATGCATAGATGTTAGTTGTACGGCCCGATCGTTAAAAATCAAAAGCAAAAAGTTTTAAAAAGATTATATAGGGTGCGTATGGTTCGAAAATAAAAGGAAAGGAAAAAGTGGTTTTTTTAGTTTTGATATTGTGGTCGTGATGGTTGAAAAACATATATTTGCTA